>PVJA010001482.1:48001-125716 GCA_004027025.1 Myocastor coypus | reverse complement strand
TGCACAAAGTTCAAACAGTTAAAAATCTGAGGACAGAGTTAATACCAATTTGGAGCACATTTTCTTCATTTCAGATGCATCCTGCAATCTCCAGAGATACTACTAAGAAAATAAGTCACAGAAAGTATCACAAGAGAAAAATTAAAGAATTTAAAGTGGTTAACAAGAAGTATTAGCTTCACAGTACAAACAAGTATAACAGAGGAACAAAACAAAAAGACAAGACAGAACACAAATGAAATGACACATGTAAGTTATGATATAATAATGACATTAAATCTCTAGGTATTAACTCCAGTTAAAAAATATAGAGACCATAGAAATGATGGAGGGATATCATCTAACTGTATGCCATCTGTAAAAGTGACACTTTGTAGTTTCTAAGGTACAAAAATTTGAAGTAAAAGAATTGAAAATATACATCCTGCAAACAGTTATGTACAGAGAGCTTGATGGCACCACTATATGCAAACAAAATAGATTTTAAGATTAAAAATATTACCAGAGACAAAGAAAACCATTTGGTAGTGAAAGAAAGCTCAACCCAGGATATATATATTCTGAACAGCAGGACCCCAATACGCATGGAGCGAGTACTAAGAGAACTGAGCAGAGAAGCAGACCACTCAGCAGCAGCCACTGGAGAGGTCCTCTCTCCATGCTTAAAAATGGGCACATGCAGCCGGGCGTGGTGGTGCATGCCTGTAATCCCAGCACTTAGAAGGCTGAGGCAGGAGGATCAGTGTGAGTTTGAGACCAGCCTGGGCCACAAAAGTGAGCTCAAGGCCAGCCTGAACGGCACAGAGAGACGCTGTGTCAAAAAGACAAAAAATAGATAGGTAGATAGATAGGTAGATAGATAGATACAAAAAGAATATCCTAGAGTATGAAAAAATCTGAATAGCTTTTTAAAAATTAAAATCAAATAAAATATGTTTTATGATCATAGTAAAATTTAATTGCATTTCCATGACACAAGGAAACGCGGAACCATAGCTACGTGGAAATTAAGGGGCAAATTTCTAGATAGAGCCGGGCGTGGTGGCTCACGCCTGTAATCCCAGCACTCGGGAGGCTGAGGCAGGAGGATTGGTGTGAGTTTGAGACCAGCCTGGGCTACAAAAGTGAGCTCAAGGCCAGCCTCAACTGCATAGCAAGACCCTCTCTCAAAAAGAAAAAAAAAAAAATTTCTAGATAGACCATAGATTAAAGACAATATTGAGAAAGCAGACAGTATTTTGACAATAAAGACTGAGTACTTCTTTCTGCGGTGCTGGAGGTTGAATCCGTTCCTTGTCTGTGGTAGGCAAGTGCCCGACGGAGCTGCATCCCGGCCTGGGTGGTTTGGGAGTTGGCATGACCTCTCTGAGACAGAGAGCTTCTGACTATGAGGGCTGCGCCCTGGAGGTGTGCACTGAGGCCACGGCCCCTCCTCTGTCCTTCCTTTCTGTCCTGGCTGTCGAGTGAGTACTTTTGCCACAAGCTGCCCCCATGCTATTGTGTGGCCTCATACAGGCCTTAGAGCAGCGCATCCACCAAGCACGGGCTGGATATTGTTGTCTTCATAGTAGTTATTCACAGGATAAGAAGCAGACATGATATCTTGTTTAAACACTATTAGTACAAATATTTTTTCTCATTGAATTGAGAAAGTAGCTGTATATCTATCCTAAACATGTGTATATATTTCACTACAAAATGGTCCTTTGCTTATATCCTTTCTTGTTTTGTTTTGGCAGAGATGGGTTTTCCACTGCCATTCATATATATATATATATATATTTTTTTTTTTTTTTTTTTTTTTTTTTTTTTTTTTTTTTTTTTTTTTTTTTTTTTTTTTTTTTTTTTTTTTTTTTTCTGGCAGGACCGGGGTTCAAACTCACGACCTTGCATTTTCCAGGCAGGCACTTGTGTCACAGAGCTATCTCCCCGGCCCCTGCCATTCATATATTGTAGGCGCATGAATTCAGCAAAATAACTCAATGTAGCCCAGCAGTCCGTAGCAGTAGTGGGCTGCCAGCAGAACTGGTAATGTCAGAAGTTGTTGAGCCTTGTACAGCACAGCACAGCTGGCCCTCCTAAAGGGAACAGAACCCAGGGGAGGTCAGAGGCTTTGTAGGAATTTATTGAGTCTCCTTTAAAAAGGAGAAGTCCAAGTGCAGGGTCCAGGGATTCCTCCATAGGCTCTGTACCCTGCCCACGCAGTGCTTCTGGGATGCGCGACTAACTTGATTGTAGCAGTGACGGCCAGGTCTGCCGGCAATGCTGCAAAAGGAAAAAATTAGTTCTTCAACTTTTCTATGAAATTTAGAATTAAATCCAGTCATTTGAATATCCGATTGATATTTTGTAATAGAGTGCATTTTTTGAAGCTGGGGTATTTAACATAATATTATCAAGTACTAAAGAAAACATTTCTTACATACATTTTCTCTGTAAAACACAGAGCATTCTTATCACTCTACCCCCCCCCCCACTACCACTGCTTAAAAAGCCAAAGTGTAGCTTGAAGATTTATGTAGGAAGAAAGAGCTTCTGTAGTCCCTTCCTTTAAAGAGAAAAGTAGCCTGGTAGGGTCTTTATTACCCAGGTCATCTAGAGCTGTGGAACCGCTAGGAGACGTATTGCTAACATAGTAATACATCACTAATATCTTACAATGAACTCTTCTGTTTCTAAATAATTTGGCCCACAAATAGAAGGGTTTGGCAAAATTGTATGGCCATTGACAAACTTCACAGTGAGCAAAAAACACAGCCACAGCCATCTTCCCTGCATGAATACAAAGGCAGCATCTTACCAAGAGTAGTGGAGCAAATTAAGTATGTGAACCAGGGTTCTGCTGTATAAGGTACAGAGCCAGCAAAGCCCAAGGTCTGCAGGAAGAGCAAGCAAGCTGGAGAGCTGGTGAAAGACGGTCTGTCCACCTTAGGGTCTGTCTGCATCTTGTCCTGGGACTCTGATAGCACAAGTTCCATTCCTTTCTGAAGGTCTGGGGCCCAGCAGACTGGATCATGTGGTTCCAGTGCGAAGATTCTCAGGTCCTGAGGGAGAGCCAGGAAAGGAAATAGTAGAGGTAAGACTTCAGAAATCTGCCCTATAGGGAGGGTAAAGCTCAGCCTTTACTCCACCTACATCTTCTCCTGATCCATCTAGACCCATCAGTACTGAGAGGACAATCTACTTTATCCAGTCTACCAATCTAAATGCTAATCTGATGGAGAAATACCAAATGTCTGGGCAGAGCATGCCTTGCTAGAGTGTTGTGTAACTTTAGGCACAATGGACTTCATGCCTGAAATGATCCCCTTCATTCAGGGCCCATGATATCCGGGCTCTGCCTGAATTATTCATCCTGCTTAATGTTGGTCCACACGAGCTGTCTTCTTTCAGTTATAGAATCTGCTTGATGCCCAAGTGTTTGCGTGGGTATGCTCGTCCTACCAGGACTTTGATAAAAGCAATTTCTATACTAAAATGCCTCCCCTTTGTGTGAGCTGTGCTCTTACCTATATTGTGAACCCTGGCTACACTGTCAATTCCACGAGGTCCTCTCTGTTTTCACTTTTACACATCTCTCCTCCCTCGGAACTACTGCAGAGCAGATATTGCACCTGGCATGGCTGTAGGCTATGAAGACTGTGCCAAATAGCCTTCCTTAGTCTTTGTGTGGAGCTATTCTCAGGAGAACACGGGCTTGTTGAACGTGAGGCATCTGGTAGTTGATTCATCTGTTCAGTACGTGCTTCAGAAGCAGGCTCCCTGCCCTGGCGGCTCACATGCTCTGAGTGGGAAACAGGAACGATTAATGAACAAGTGTGTTCAGTATCCAGCTCGCAAGCTCGGCAAAGTGACAGGACTAAGGCTGACCACTTTGGGAGCTCCATGGAAAGTGTTTGCTGTGGACGTGGGAAAGGAGGATGTGAAATGCATAGAAGGACCGGAAGGAGCACAAGTAACAGAGAAAGAAAGCTACAGGTTCACAGAAGGAAAGGTTGTTCCAGAGAAGCAAGATCACAAAAATCTGTCGATAAAATCATTAGAACATACGAAGCTGTTAACTCTAAAGTAGCCACTAGCTACATAGTACCTGACTGACTGGCCAACCAGCTCAGGAGTGCTGACCCAAGCCAAGCTCATGCCTCTCTTTGAAACAGAACCCAAAATGCACTTGGTTCTTTGTCTTAACTATGAAGACTCATTTCTAAATTTTTAAAAAATCTTTTGTTCATTTAATTATTTGGTATAGGGTTTCCCTATGCAGCTTGGACTCATACTGATCCTCCTGTCTCAGCCTCCCCAGTGCTAGGACTACAGGCATGCACCAGCACACCTAGTTTCTACAGCAGGCATGGCGGGCAAGATGTATTGCCAAGGATGCATCCGGGTCCTTGCACTTGCTAGGCGGGAGCTTAAACCTCTGAGCTATCTCTTCAGCCCTGAATATTCATTTTAAAAATACCTCCAAGCTTTCGTTTTGCATGTTTCTAGCTTAAGAATGACACTTGTCCTTTGCAAAGTTCTTCATTTAAAGTTCAGCAACTTTATTGGGAAAAATGTGGATTATAATAATTTAAAGTGGTCTTCCAGCCACTAAAAAGCACCACTTGTGTGTGTATTCATTCTTCTGGGGCCATTCTGAACCCCTGTGACAACAAATAATTAATTGAAGAAGCAGAAACAAAGTTCTAGGTTAAAAAATGTGAGCCAAATGAAACACGGCTAATGTTTCAGTGTTCTGCCTGGTGTGAGCTGCAATTAGATCTGTAACGCTAATCATGAGTTTTGGGTGGAGTCTTTTCTGGCCACAGTGTAAGTCCAAGGAGAAACATTAATAACAGCCCAAAAAGCAAAGAGGGCCACACACACAGCACAAAAAATGACATGAATCTGAGCATGCCAGAACATGCAGAACTCTCTTTATAAATATGATGTTGAATTATTACTGTTTGCATAGCACATGGTTATATATCTTTAAAAATCAAAAACTCAATCCTAGAATTGACTAGCAACTCATCATAATGTAATTACCATCAGGTTTCTCCTCTATCAACAATTAGATTTTAAAAACAAGAATAATTTTCAATTAAAAAAAGGAAAGTACCCAGAAAATCCCTGGGGTTAGCAAGAAAATTTCTGCAATATCTATAGAAGAAAACCTATTGAAGTTAACTGGAGTATGTAATAGGATAGTAATCTACTGATAAACACATTTTTTCCAGCAGGATTAAATATTGAAAAGCCAATGCCTCCCAAAGTAATACAGTGGTTTATGATAATAACAGTGTCCCAGCAAACAATATATTAGTTGTCTTGACAAAAAATGGCTTTAAACTTTATTTGGAAGTGTAAGAGTATGGAGAATTTAAGACACGTCTCACGCTGATGTACTATGACGGTTAAATTGCCCACAGAACATGAAGCGTGCAAATACACAATTAAAATAAGAGTGAGACTAGCGTAATATACGGCGTAACACGGAAGCACACAGGCCTGCTCAGCGCAGCCCACTCTGGACAGCAGTGGGATGCATGTCAGAAAGGACCGTTCAAGTCAGATAGGCTGCGCTGTTCAGTAATAATTAGGGCGAAATTTTGACCCTAATGGGTATAGTAGCAAAAGCCAGCTCTCACAAGATACTCACCAACATCAAGAGCTGGGCAGATAGATACAGATAAAAACATAGAAGTAGGGCTGGTGAGATAGCTCAGCGGACTAAGCACTGCTTAGACAAGCGCAGGGACTGGGGTTTGAGCCCAGGCACCAGGTGTGCCCTGGCCTTGCCCCAAGTGCTGAGCCAACCGCTGAGACTGGACGTGGTGGCGCAGGCCTGCAGTCCCAGCACTGGGGAGGCTGAGGAAGGGGCATCACCACAAGTCTGAGCTGCATTGTGAGACCCTGCAGCAAATACATTTTCTAAAAAAAAGTCTTAAATTACATATGTATAGATACACACACACACACACACACACATACATGCGTAAGGTGTGACCAAAGAATGCAACGAGTGTTTGATGAGGACGTTGCCATCAATGCCCCTCAGCCCTTCCCACGGCAGGCGCACTAATCTCTTGTTCTTATCCTTAATTGGGCCGGGTTGTCCCGGCAGCCCTGAAGTCCTGGATCGGTGCTGCAAAACGTTTACCCTTCGCTGTCATTGCGATGTAGAGAAAACTCCAGAAGCTGCCCGATGCCAGATCTGGTCAGCCGGGTGGATGAGGACGCAGCGCCGTGCTTTCAGGACGCTGCCTCTCCGTGGAGCACAGTGAGCAGCAGGGCTCACAATTATTTTTTCACTATTCGTAAAGGCACTCGCGGCGGAGGATTCCAGAGCTGCACAGCAAGCGGAAGAAGGGTGGGACGAGTGTGTGCAAAGCAAGGGGGGGGGGCTGAGGGGGATTAAGGCAACAGCGTCGCATCATGATTATTTTAATTTAGACACATTCACATCTTTAATTGCCCCCTGTTCATTTTTTTAGAAGGAGAGCAATGGAAATAATATATGCTTGACTGACCTTCGGGTGTCAGGGACTTCTTTAGCATACGGGAAGTAAATGATAATACGAAGGAAAATATCATAAAAGTATCCTTACAGTTCTGCTTGCCAATTAAACCCCCTTTGTTGCCCTGTCTGGCCACTTCAGCAGAGCTGTAGCTGTCTGTGGTCCAGCGCCTGTCCAGTGCCTGAGGCCAAGGCAACGCACTGAATTTCCAGCTTCCTGGGATGCTCCTGACACCGCATCCCGGAGTGGCACTCTCTGCTCCTCTTCCCTGAGACCCAGCTGCGTCCAGTGTGTGTGCTTCCGTCCTTCAGTACTGTACTGGCTTTGCAAAAGCAGGAATCTGGATGGGTCCCTGTGCTGAGGGTTAAGTCCAGGTTTACCACTATGCGGCTGCAAGTAGCCCCAGGATAAGTAGATATAGGGCTGCTGGCTTGACACACTTTCGTGTTGCCTGCTGAGAAAGGGCACACTACAGCAGCCCCTCCAGTCTTCCCACATGAAGGAGTCTTTCTTTCTCTGGAGCTTTTTCGTTAGAGTTATGAAGTCCACAGTTTCACGCGCTGCTTTCTATTCTACCCAGAGACTTCTAGCATCCTCAGGACTTTTCATTCACAATCAGCGATGTCCTGGGGCAATTTAATCACTTGTTGGAAGCACACCGTATCTTTATCTCCAGCTTCTGAGACACGTAATCCACTCAGGCTTCCTTACATGCAATCCAAAAAATGTCTTAATCCTCTGTCCCACGCTGACGATCAAAGCTCCAGCAAGTTTAGTTACACTGGGACAGAGGAGGCTGAGCCACTTCACTGTGGACACTTTAAATTGAGATATAAACTAATATGGTATGTGGACTTGAACCCACAAATCCAAACAAGAACACTGGCTCATGGCCTGCCCTCTACAAGACAGGTCTATGGCTACTTCTGGAGGCAGAGTGGTACCAACCTCTGCTTCCTCTTGACGCATGAACCCTGGTGTCCATCTCTGCTGCCTCTGATTCAGACTAGGATGATATTCTGGTACCTGTCAGGTGAGGTTGTGCTGAAATCAAATCTGCCTTCCAAGTGCAAGTGACATGGAACCATATGCCATATCCATCAACCTTCAGAGCATCTTCATAAGATGTATGGTCACATGATTTAGGACAGTCACACGTCCCCTCATTTGTTTCTTCCATGTTATCCTCTATACCTGTTGGTAGCAGAGATGGTTATGTTCTCCTGTACGTCTGAACTCAGTGCATAGCAGATTCAGAAAATATTAGTTGAATGAATGAATGAATGAGTGAGTGAGTGAATAAGTGAATGAATGATACAAGCTCTGTTTTCAGGAAGCTTCTCTGCCACCAACAGCAAACTTTCCCTGACAGGAATCTCCAGTCAGTTTCCATAGAAGGGTTGGTTTAGCATTGATTTGTGGGGGAAAAAAATGGCATAAAAAGAAAGAGCAATAACTGCAGAGAGGAACTATTTAGAGACACAATTAGACTGCCTTTTAGAGGAGAAAGGGTGAGACGGGAAGTGGATTGGTTTGTTTCAGTTAATTCTCAGGATGCTGAGGTCATCTATTTTTATCCTCACTGTCCTAAGTTAAATTGCTCTGCAGCTCAGAACGTGTGGGTCTTTGGCCTCTGCCAGCCTCAACCCTGAGGTGCGCACAAAACACAAAATCATTGAGTTCTGTACAGATGGGGGTGGGGGTCATGCTCAAAACCTTTTAGAAGGGCTTCCTTCCTAAGATTAATTATTAAGTGTTTTAAAATACGTTTTCCTGTTGTTTGAAAGAGTGCCAGTGCCCACGCTGACCTTGCAGTCCTGTTTAACGGGTGGCTGTGGCATTTTAGTTGCACTGCCACTGTGTCGTCTGCGTCGGCTTTCGCTTTCCCTGTGAGCATCTCCGCAGAGTTAGATTAAAGTACTTCGAAGCACGTTTCCTCTCTTTTCTTTATTAGGCAAAATTTTACTAGCTCTTCCTTTTCACTGAAATGAATTCTTGAAATTCGACATGCTTAAACTAATCGCTTAGTATCACCGTGGTTTATTTCTTTTTTTAGGGTAAAGGGATCCTTTAAGACATCTTTTGATGATATAATGAAAACAATATTAACAGAATTTACAGAAAGCCTTTACATTATAATTTGTCTTTCTAGTAATTGTGACATTTTGGTCATATTCGCTGCAATGTAAACTGAACCATTACTTTTACAGGTCCAACTTGCCTATATTGACATCTCCCATTGATTCACTCTTGACATCGTAGGATCTGCTTATGTTTACTGATGACAGTCACAACAGTGACGATAAATAGGTCCTGTTTTCAAAGGGCTCATCCAGTTCTTCTTAAGCGCTTCAACACTTCTATATGATGGGGAAAGTGGCATGGTACAGGCATATTTCGTTCCGCTTCAGATAATATTCAGATATTAGTGAGCCCATTAAAAACGGTTACTGATGACTTGAAGTGGGGCAAAAGAGTGACCTGATTCAGGAGATGTACTCCCCAGGGCAACTGTAGGGGATAAAGTGTAAAGTTGCCAGGACAGTAGCTTCTACGTATCCTCAGTGGTGGGAACAGCTATGTGAGGTCATGGGTGTGCCCACTGACCTATACTGTACCATTTCAGTTGGAATATATACATATATATATATATATATATATATATATATATATATATATATATCAAAGTACGTAAAGAGTGCTCAAAATTTAAGAAGAATATTTAAAATGATTCCAGTTAAAGGCACACTGCCATTCATTTCCCTACAAATAGTTCTCCATTAATTTAAGCACACTTAGCCCATGATCCTTGTTACTTTCTGAAGCAGCTCTCAAAACCCTCTTTCATAAGTGTTTTCAGAAGATGTGACAAAAAATATGATAAATGCCGCTGCCAAGTTTCACCCCAACAAAAGGCAGGTTATAGAAGTGCAACAATGTATCTTCACCCACTTTATGCCCTGAGTCTAGCCCCACGTGGCTCCTGCTCTTCCCCAAAGTCAGAATGACCACAAAAGGCAGATGCTTTGAATGGATTCAGAAGACTGAGGCAGCCGGGTGTGGTGGCTCACGCCTGTAATCCCAGCACTTGGGAGGCTGAGGCATGAGGATCATTGTGAGTTCGAGACCAGCCTGGGCTACAAAAGTGAGCTCAAGGCCAGCCTGAACTGTACAGCGAGACCCTGTCTCAAAAAGACAAAAAAAAAGAGCCTTCTTAACATGTGGAAATCAGGACCCTGGAGATGAGTGTAGCCCACGTAATGGTAGGTCTGAGGTGTAAGCCATACCGGGAAACTGAGGTCCCTCTCCTGAGCAGCGACAGGCTGTGTCCTGCTAGTCATGGGTGAAAATGCACCGCCAGGCGTCTCCATTCCCGTGATGCTCCCGTTCAGCCTCATTACCTCAGAGTCTCCTCTTTGCCGCTCCTACACAGCAAAGGTCTAAAGTGGCACAATAATGAGGACAACGAGCTTTGGGTGCCTGGGGGCTATTATTTCATGACTTAAGAGATTCTAGACAAGCTTGTTGCCCGAATCCAACTTTCCATCACATGTCTGCCGAATACCTAATCGTCTAGCCACAGATGATAACGGACTCCCGTGAAATATTTTTACTTATTAGGTGGGAGACAAATAAAGGAAGAATAAGAGACTATGACAGACCTATACGAAGGCTGAGATAAAACACACCAGGAAGTTCTGATGCTGGCACGGATGTGGGGCACAGAAATCTTGTTCATTCCTCTTGGGGACACAAAGGGATACAACTACTTCGAAAGACAGTTGGCAGTTTTTATAAAACAGTGTGCTCTTCATACACGTTCTAGTCAGGCTCCTTGGTGTTAATTCAAGTGAACAGCAGGCTTACATCTGTATCAAAAACTATGCATGCAGAAAAAAAAAGCCCCGCACATGGATATCTGAAACCTCATTCTTCAAAACTGCTAAAATGTGGCAGTCACCGAGACGTCTTTGAGGACATACATGGAGAGAACGCGGTGCACTCACACGCTAGAGTTATTACTCGGTTATAAACCTACGAGCTGGGAAGCCGTGGAAGACACAGAGGAAAGCTAAGGCCTCTCAGCGGGAGCGACCCGCCGGACAAGGGTGGCTGCAACTGTACGTTACATGAAAAGCGAAGGCATGGAGGTGAAGAGGTCAGTGATTACTGGGGTTTACAAAAGGGGAGGCAGGGATGAACGCGGGGAGCACGCAGTGGCAGAGCAGGTCATTCTCTGTGGCGGCATTGCTGTCTCTCTCAGCCCACAGGGGGCGCAGCGCTAACGGACGCCTCACGCTGTGAACTTTAGCCTGGAAGAGTGTGTTAACGTTGATGCACCGATTTTGACACAATCATCACACTCGTGCAAGGTGTCAGCAGCAGAAAAAGAACAGAAAAGGTAAGAACATGAGGCCTGTGCTTTCCACCCAAATATTCTGTAAACAAGAAAACTAAATATAGCTTATTGGATACTTTCTTACATATGTGCACAAAACAATTTGTAAATTGTAGAAAAACTAAAAAGATCAGACTTTGTTAGCAGCTCGCATCTTTATTATTAGCTGTTACTGCGGCAACTAAGGAAAGATTCTGATACTGGCAGGCTGGAAATGTCATTGATTTCTCTGGGTCAGAGCCTGAAACAAGGGCAAACGAGTAGTGGTTTCAAGTTCAATTCAGTTGTGAGGGGACCTCTTTCCCCTTCAGCTCCAGGACATGCAAATGCATCTAGATTTCACTGCGTTCACTAACAGCCATGAGAACCCAGGGAGCTACACCCACCCGTCAGGGAGCATACTTCCTGCACACCGCGGAATAAGTAAGATGGAGGATGAACAGGAAAGCAAAGCACAGCAGGAAGGTACTTTAGAATGAGGCAGCGACAGAAATAAAGGAAAATCTATTGACCAGGCATGAGACCCCGTACCACGAGCCTGTCCGGCCCCTCCCCCGGGGCCTGCTGAGCTGGCCACTGAGCCCAGGGTTGGTGGTGCACGCTTGTTAATCCCAGTGCTGGGGAAGCCGAAAACAGGAGGATCACTGAGAGTCTGAGCTGCATAGTGAGACCCTTTAGCAAATATAATAAAAAATGAAACAAAACGAGCAAAAAAAGAAAAGGAGGAGTGGAAAGAAGTTAGTTATCTCTACTATTTCTCAAAAAGACTATAACTTTGAAACATTAGGCTGGGGAGATAGCTCAGTAGAATAAGTGCTTGCCTGGCAAACATAGAGTCCTGAGTTCAATCCCAGTACCACAAACAAACAAACAAACAAAAACACTTTTAAACACCATTATTTTTCTTTAGTTGCTTTCCTTTCTTGAGAAAGATAGAAGTTAGAAAGGATTTTAGAAATCAATTGTTTGATCAGATTTTTTCCATGGATACTTACAGCAGAATGAGATTAATTTTTTTAAAATTTATTTAGTAAGTACAAGGTCTACTGGGTCTCACTACACAGCTCAGACTCTTAGTAATTCTCCTGTTTTCAGCCTCCCAAGTGCTAGGATTACAGGCACATGCCACTATGCCCAGTCGCAGTCACCTTCTCAGTGCATCCGAGGGATGGGGCTGGCCCGGCACCCACCCAGAAGATCAGACCCTGGTCCTCGAGCCTGCCTAAGCAGGCACTTTAGTCTGCTGAGCTATCTGGCCAGCCCTCAGATTCATTTGTCAAGCAAAGTAATTATTTATTTATTAATTTACTTACTTACTTACTTATTTATTATTTATTTATTTAAAGTTATATATATGTATATATAATTTTTTTGAAATTGCAAGAATCATGATAGGATATGTAAAACAAACAGATGTGAAGCTGAAAGCTGCATTAGATATGGAAGGCAGCTCGGATGTTGATTTTTTATTCAAGCAGCGACATCATCGCACAAGTGTCACACTATCGCCAGCGTGCGTCTCTACAGCTGAGCTGTAACTGACATTTCCAGAGTCATCCACGTCTGAGGGTAACTACTGGACTTGCCCTGTCTATAGAAGGTGGAGAGGGGGCGCGCATTTGTGTGCTGTTTAAAAAAATGTCGGAACTGTTTCACATCCCTGGTGTGGTGAAAGTGCCCCGCGAACAGGCAGGACGGGGGCGGGGGGACGCAAGGTGATGAGCTCAGCCTGAGAAGCCCACGTGGCCTTTCCAAAAGTCTGTAATGTCTAGATGCGACGCTTCAGCAATACATTTCTAACACATGTACTCAATACTCTGTCTTTTAAATTAAGATACTAAAATTGTAAAAGGGAATGTTTGACAGAAGCCTGCTGATTGTTGGTTTACTAGATGAGAAGAGCCTGTGAAATACCTATGTCTTTGTTATCTTGCCTTCAGCATTCTCTAAGGAATGACTTCGTGGTATTTAAGGAAAGAAAATATAGGCCGTGTGTGGTGGCGCACACCTGTAATCCCAGTACAAAAAGGAGCTCAAGGCCAGCCTGAACTGCACAGTGACACCCTGTTCCAAAAAGACAAAAAAAAAAAAAAGAAAATATAATTTGAGGAGACTGGTTCAAGACCTGGACTTGGTTAAACACCTTTGGAGGATCTTAGGAGCACTGTTAATCTCTCCGCTGCTTCGTGGCCCCAGCAGTGACTGAGGACATATACTAACCCTGGCCTGTTCCTCAGGGTCTTTAATGGGTTTCGGAGTGTCCCAAGTAAACGATGTGTGTAACGGGAAGGTCACCTTCATTGGGGAAGAGGGAGATGGGTCAGGGAACTTTCAGCATAACAGGGTGCCATTCAAGCTTGCTGTTTGAGACAATCTAAACTAGGTGTGTTGTTGATAGTCCACACAGCGGTTCTCAACCTGTGGGTCATGACTCCATCGGGGGTCGAACGACCAAAATACAGGGGTCACCTAAAGCCATCGGAAATTGTAACTGTAGCAAAATCACAGTTTTGAAGTAGCCGCCAAAATCATTTTTTTGGTTTGGGGTCACCGCAACATGAGGAAATGTATTGCGGGGTCATAACATTAGAAAGGTTGAGAACCACTGGTCTACAACAACAAGAATATCAATATTTCTCAGCTTTTGAAGGATATGTATTGGTATTGATTTGCATAAATTTTAAAGTAATCATTCCAGTGCAATACAATAGCATTATTTTACTTGCGAAAGGCAATCTCAAAGTTAAGATACTTATCCAAACTCAGATAGGAACTATCATGGATTCTACATTGATGTTCCCCATTCCAGACGTCATGTGTTCATAGGAATGGCTTTTAGAGGTCACGGGGCCATCATCAGTGTGATGCTGGATCAAGGCTATGGTAAGTGGGTTCATCCCTAATTGGATTATCATAGTTTGGGGTGTTTCAGGACAGATTTAGTGAAGAGGAAAACCATGTACTAGGTGTAGTTGGTACCGACCAGTAGACTCGCACCCTGAACTCAATATAAAGGGACAGAAAAAGGCCAGGCTCCCTTGGTGGTCCTGCCTGCTGCCCACCCTGCCTTGGACTGTTTCTCCTCTACTAAGCTCCTCTGCCACACTGCCCTGACTTTGAACTAGCTGCCTGAGAACTGAACCCACTATAAACTTCAAAGTAAAATAACCCTTCCTCTTTTAAATTGTGGGCATTGGGTATTTTGTTCCAACAATGATAAAGCAGCTAAGATGGCTACTAAGGTCTAAAATCACAGACTCATTACTAGCTACCCTTCTAAATTCTCACATCCCACTTTTTACCTCAGGTTTTGATGGTCATCTGTTTATACTGGTGACAGCAAGAAACTTACTCATGTAACTTGTCCAGTTCTTAAATTGCCTGGAAAATGAGAGCTTCTCAGTGAAATCTGCTTTGCAGTTTCGAAGATTAATTTCATCCGGTTGAATTTTCACATGCCTTCCCCGCCATGAAGGCACAGCTGACGGCTTCCTGGCCTACATGTTCTGAGCTCTGCTACTTCAGCATCCCAGAACTGCAAATAAGATTGCAGGGAGGGGATCGTTTGCTGAAGACACAGAATCCCGTGCGGCAGATTCATCTTCCCTTGGTGTCATTATGTTACAGAACTGAGCACTGCATAATGCTGGGCCTCGAGGGATCCAGGAGAAGTTGTTACTTTTCAAAAGCTCATGACGGCAGTCTCTGGACTCTCCTTGATGCCATACTTTCAATCTACCGTCCAAATGAGTGTGACAGACACAGAGCCTGGAGGACGTAGCCACACAGTGTTGGCTCCCATGGGCTGGGCTTCTAGAATTCTCTTCTCTCCAGTACACCTTCCTGAAGAGGAGGACCCAGTAGCCAGGGGAAAGGGAGGCTGGAGAGAAGAACAAGTCAAATGAGAGGAAAATCCTCCTCAGGATGGGGGACAAATGAAGGCTGGGAATCACAGAATGAGCAGAACAAAGGGAAAGGAAGCTAAGGAGGTAGAAACAGGAGGCGCCATCTGCTGGTAGGCCTCGCCTGCTGCCTGACACAGCCTGGGTGTGGTAGTGGACCAAGGACAGAGGGTGAATGGCAGCTGAAGCCAACCCTGCACCACCACGGCCCTGATGTTACCTGAGAAGGTGCAAAACCAGGAAGCAGTTCTTCGCTTACTCAGAGATTGTGCTTTTTCTTTCAGTGGACAGATGTGGAGCACCTACTACGTGCTAGGCTATCATACTTGTTCTATGCTCTCCTCCCTCACCCTCACATCTTCCAAAGTCAGTCTTCATGTCGCTAATTTGCACAAGGGAAGGTGGAGACTTCAGTAGCTGAAGAAGTTTATCCAAGTTCACAAAATCTGTAAGTAGTCAACCATTGCTGTCATTTCTAATTTTTACCGTATTCTCATGCCCATCTTATTTTGAAGAAACCAAAATTAAATACATTTTGTTATTGTTTGTTTTGTTTTTTCTTTAAACCAATCTTGCATATATATATACCTGAAAAACTAATTTGAAGATAGCTTATATAATACAACAATGGGTGTTGAATTCCTATTACTGTGCTTTGTGAAATTTCATATCATTTCTAATGCTGTTTCTTTTTTTCTAAAACCATTTCATATTCTTAAAAAAAAAGTATTTCAAAAATTTTTTTTCTTAAATGATGGTTAGCTGTCAATGTTAGAAACAACCAACAGTTTGCCCTATAAAATGTTAAGAGCCGTGAGCTATTCTGCTGACCCTAGTACAAACATTTTAAACATGAATTCCTTAACTTGTGAGAAATTCTAACAGCTTATACTATATAGCCTGTTTTGCTGTTCACCTAAACCGCCTGTGTTTTCTATGTTCCACAGCTGGAGTGCAGTGCTGCAGGGATGCACTTCGACCATGCAGGCCCAGAGGTGTGGCCAGGGTATGAGGCGTGGGCAGGTTCCTGGAAGTTACTGAAGGCAGAGTGGGTGTGGGTCTGAAAATGTGGGCTTTACCAGCCCACTCTCGGCCATTATGATGCAAATCAAAGGAGCTGAAGTTCCCTAAACAGCCAGACAACTGCTACAGACACGGGTCAGGATCATTTCTGTGTGAGATCTGGTGATGAACGTCATCGTAAATTGCCACTATAAAATTGCAGATGTGCAAAAATGGGAACAGCAGAGCTTTCCTGAAAGGTCGGAGTCAAAGGGAAGATTTAAAAGAGATTGTGTCATTGCTAGGGATTTAGTGCCTTGGATATGCAAACAATTACGCTAATTGTTTTATCACATTATCTCATTAAAAATTTTGTGAAAACAGTGATTTAAAAATCCTTTTCCTTGCCCAGATGATGACCCCAGGCTTGGAGGGGCTGTTCACTTTCACGCTTGAATATGCTCAACTTTCACTGCATCCAAGCAAGCCATGCAGATAAATTTACTGGAGTCCTGCCCAACATAAAAATAAGAAAAACCTTCAGGAAAGAGGAGTAAGATGTTTTCTTACTTACTATTTGAGGACCTGGAAGGAAAGAGGAAGAAAAATGAAGCATTTAAGACTACCACAATCCAGTCGGCATGGGGCAGGAAGTGTTCTCAGTCAGGAAAAGCACACCATAAAAAAGTGACTATCGGAGCAGGTTTTGCCTGGAGTGTGCAAGGGAGTAAGTGACAACCAGGATAAAGGATGCGGAGAAATTACAAAAGAATACATTCTCCCTGGCAGGGATGGATGTGCTCTCCTACCATAAGGATCAGGCAGAGGATCCGAGATTAAACGGCCTTGGAGGGAAAGGGGAGGAGTTGGAGGAAGCTACGGAAATACAGACTGGAGAGACAGCCTCAGACAGGAACTGCACTGCGAGCATCGCCAGTGCTCGGAATGTCTTCAGAAAGAGTTGGGCAGACCAGCGTCATTACCAAGCCGTGGAAGAAACCATATTAATAAATGAGCTGAGTTGAAACTTTGTACTTCTTGCCACCCTAAAAATCTAGACATTGGAAGTAGAAAATTCTTGGTCTGGTAACAACGTGCTGTGAACTGGAAAAACTAAACGTGAAGGAAACACTTCTATATAGTAGCTCAAAAGTATTTTTTTATTGAAACCTACATCTGATATACACATAAAAAGGCAGAAAGTGTGCTGGCACATCAGATATTTAAGTATAAGAAAAATACAGGTTTGGAAACAAAGCATGATCCCATGTTTGAGTAGTGAAATTACTTCCTTGGAGCAAAGCAAACATGGCGGCTACATAGGAAATAGTGAGAAAATTTCCGTAGAGTTAAACACTACGAGAAAAGTCGCGGCCACCCTTCTCCCTTTAGCAATGCTGGAAAGTTCAATCCATTATTCAAAGAAGTGACAACAAAGAATAAAATTTATATTTCTAGTACTAGATATTTTCTCACAGAGAATGTATAGAAAGAAAACGAATTGTTTACTAGAGTTGGAAAATCAACAAGCCAAGGGATTTTATTCTGCCTGGAAATAGTCAGATGATGAAAGAAGAGACGGAGGGAACGAAAAAAGGTTGGTGCATGAGGAGTATGAGGAACTGAAAAGCTCTGTGGCACCAAACAGAGTGTTCATTTAGTACAGAAAAAACCACGGACCGGTTTCACAGGTGAGGAAATGCAGGCAACACGAGCCATGGGCGAGATTCCCAGAGAAGACCCAAGCAGACTCCGAGCCTGAAGAAAGCACCAACGTGAAGGTACGCAGCTGGCTGTTTCCAGAGGTGAGGATCCACGTCTGAATTTTATACAGGAATTTCAAAGGAAAAGGCATCATCTTTGGGTGCTTTTTGTCCAATGGCTTCTCAGAGAATAAGTAAATAACATAGGAGGGACTAATGGCCATTTTAAAGAGAGAAGAGGAGGTAGAAAGGCTTATAATTGGGCATGCCACTTTTTCCTTTATTTTTCATTTTTTTTATTTTTTAGAGAGTACAAAATAGCATTAAAACAGAAAAATTAAAAGTGACACAGAATTTTACTTATCAAAATATTTCACCATATTTGTTGTAATGTATAGCGTTGTCTTCCAGCTAGTTATTCATATGACCAGTTATATGCATGCAAACTTGAAAGAAGAGAAAAAAATGAACGAAACATATAAGAAATTAAGAACATAAAAAGGACAAACAATTGAAAAACAGATGGGGGCCAAGGATTCTTTGCCCCCCAGGGCACAATGATATGGCAATTGAGACTGGGTGTGGTGGCACAAGCCTGTAATCCCAGTTCTTGGGAGGCTGCAAACAGGTGGGACACTACAACTCCAATCTAGTAGTGAGACCCTGACCTCCCTATAGACCTATCCCTGAAATAAAATAAAATAAAATAAAGAAAAACAGAGACAAAACAAATTTAGTATTATCGGTCCCTTCCCACAGACCATCAGAAATCCACAGTGTAGTTGTCCAAACCATCCTACCCATATACATAGGTAGATCTCTTTCTCCCTGTCCCTCAACTCAGTAACTCTTTCCAAAAAAAAAGTGACTTCCTCCTTCCCAGTGTCTGTTGTACCCTTCGGGTTCCATTTTCTTTCAGTTTCTCACACTAAGGAGACAATATAATGTTTGCATATGCGGGTCTGATTTATTTCACTGAGGAGCACAGTATCTAGTTAGATCCATTTATCAACAAAAGCCTCAAATTTATCTTGTTTTATCGCTGAAAAATACTCCCTGGCATAAAAATACCATACCTTCTTTCTATTCCTCAGTCGAAGAACTGAAAATAGTTTATCCTTCAAACCATCTGCTCCACCAGAGAAGCCACTGAGATGCCCGTTACCCACACTCTTCACAAGGACCTGCAATTTATCTTCTCACATATCTGTGCCCACTTAAGAACCCAGCTCCTAGGAGACTGGCATCATCTCTTACTGTCAGATGCGGAGCACCAGGGATGCCATGACTGTTTTGTAAACACTCACTGTACTGAACCGGACACAGCTTCACCATCCAGCTGAAAAGTCTAACCATGACGTATAAGAAGGAAAGCCATATTAATATTGAGTTGTAAAAGGCGCAAGTCAGCAGCTTCTGATAATGCCAGATTAGTTGATAATCTACTACCATAATGGACTATTGGACTATTGTCTTAGTCACTATTCTCCCGTTGCTGGGACAAATACTTGACACTCCAAATGAAGGAAGGAAAGGTTTATTTAGCTCACATTTACTGGAGGTTTCAGTCCATATTTGGCTGGCCCAAGACTGAGTGGAACAAGGCAGAGAGCATCCAGTTCATGGCGGTGCAACAGCAACAGTAGCGACAGAGGCAACCAACCAACCGAGGAGCAGAGAGCAACAGTACTAGTCTGTCTCTCTTTTATTACATTCAGGCTCTCTGCCTCAGCCTATCTGCCTTAGGCTATGTCCATAATCCCAGAAGCACTTAAAACACACAATCCTAGGGATCGTGGATCAAGTCTCAAACTCTAGATCAGTACTAACTCATACAATCTCAGTGACTCATGAGTCAAGTCTCAATCTATAGAAGTCCCTGCCCCATGACTGCATGAGGCTTTGGGGGGGGAGGCAACTAGACATGAACCATAACATTCCGCCCCTAGATCCTCAAAGTTTCATACATATTCCTTTGTACACAAGACACTTTAGTCCATCTGGAAGAGTCGCCAAAGTCCCAACAGTTTCAGCAATGCTGAAAAGTTCAAATCCCAATTCTCCTCCAAGATTCAAGGTAAACTCTCAACTGTGAGCTCCTATACCAAAGAAAAGTTAAACATATCCAACATTCAAAGGCATAAGACAAACATCACCATTCGGAAAGTTACAAACAACAGGGAAATACAAAACACTGGTACCAACATAAGTCAAAAATCCAGTAGAACAAACATAAATCCAGTAGTTCCAAGCAGAGCATCCAAAACAGTCTGCACAGAGTTGTGGGCTCCATGCAGCTCCGTCCCTAAGGCACTCTTGGTGGTAGTTTCCATGGCTTCCCTCTTAGGCCGGCTTTGCTCCCTCTTTGCATGACCCAAGTTCCTGGCTTTTCCAAACTTCTGGGGTTTCCACTGAACAGGCTGCTCACACAGAGCTTTACACACTGCCCTGTCAGCAGCACACTGCCTGGCCTCCCAGGCCTTCTTCTCAAATCGAGGTGGAAGCCTTCTTATCCTCAGAATTCCCACATTCTGCATATGCCAATGTTGATGATGCCAAGGGTTGCTGCCAGCTGGAGCAGTAGCCAGGCTTCCTTCTCTCTTAGCTGAAGGCGTAAAGGGCCTAGATCACTGAGCATTCTGACCCTGATTCTGAAAAACATATTTTCCATGCCGGCGCCATTTTGGAACCTCGTTTGGCCTCTGCTGCCATTCTGGTACTTGGGTCTCTGAGGCTTTCTTCTCAAGGAAAAGCCTCTCTCCCTTGCAATTCTGAAGCTGCAAAGGGTTGAGCGCTATTTTCTCTTGTGATGCCCTCAGGCAATTCTTTTGATTCTTTGATTCCTTCCCAGCAATGGAAATCCTTTTAGCTCCATCTTTGCAGTCCACAGCTTTCGGGATGTTTCCTTTCCAGCCAAACTCATATTTTAAATCGTCCTTCTTGTCTCTTTGCTCTTGATTTTCAACATAAATCTTGATAAAAGCCACCAATAACAAACATGCCACTGCCCCAATAGTTTGCTGCTTCGAAATATCTCTTGAAAGATTAATCAGTCCACCATGCTTAATCTCAGTCTTGGGCAAAGTCTCTGGGCACAAGCAAAATTCCGACAGACTTTCAGCCAATCCATAGCAAAAATCATCTGGAGCCCAGTGACCAGTGCTGTGCTTTTCTCCTGCAGAAACCTCCTCAGCCTGGTCTTTACAGGCAGGCCTTCTGTCAGTCTTCTGGTTTGAGTTCTGATCAGAATCTCCTCTACAGAACAGCCGAAGCTTTTCCAGCTCTTCGCAAGTAGAGGACCTCTCCAAACATTTCCAATCTGTGCTCATAAGCCATTCTTTATACCCAGGCTTCCAGCCAGTCTTCCGGTCTGAGCTCTGACCCAAATCTCCCAAACAGAGCAGCTCAGGTTGTTCCAGTGCTGTGCTTGTAGCCGACATCTCTGAAGCTTGCCTATCTCTTCCCATAAACCATTTCCAAAAGCTTGTAATCCACATGGTCTGGTTAGTCACAGCAACGACCCCACTTCTCTGGTACCAAATTCTGTCTTAGTTACTTTTTTACTCATTGCTGGGACAAATACCCGGCAGGCAAAATGAAGGAAGAAAAGGTTTATTTAGCTCACAGTTCTGGAGGTTTCAGTCCGTATTTGGCTGGCCCAAGGCTGAGTGGAACAGGGCCGAGAGCATCCAGTTCACGGTGGCGGAACAGCGACAACTGTGACAGAGGCAACCAACCAACCAGGGGAGCAGAAAGCAACAGCTTGAGTCTGTCTCGCTGTCTCTCTTTTTATATTACATTCAGGCTCTCTGCCTCAGCCTATCCGCCTTAGGCTACACCCATAATCCCAGAAGTACTTAAAACACATAATCCCAGGGATCATGGATCAAGTCTGAAACTCTAGATCGGTACTAAATCACACAATCCCAGTGACTCATGAGTCCAATCTGAATCTGTAGAAGTACCTGCCCCCTGACTCCATGAGGCCTTGCGGGGACTAGACATAAACCATAGCAGCACAGACAGAAAGTTTGAAGCCTACGCACTGGCAGAACTATGTCAGCAAGTTAATAGAGTGGCTTCTCCTCCTGTCTCTGGAGGCTGCACTGCCATGGCTCACTGAGCATGAAGCCACGTCGAGCTTTACAGTTCAACGTCACAATTTGCATTAGAGGAAAGATCACTCCCATCTGATGAAGGCCTCTCACATGTGATAGCTTATGAACAATGTCTTAGAAGATTACTTCTCAGTCAATGAAACACAATGCAGTTTCCCTTTCTTTTTAATTTTTATTTTTAAAGATAAAACAGGATCGCAATGTTAAAGAAAAAATTAAAAATGATACAGAATTGCAGTAAATAGGATAATATGAATTCAACAGTGTTTGCTGTGTTGCATAGGGTTGTCTTCAAATGAGTTGTTCAGGGGCTGGGGTGATAGCTCCATGGCACAAGTGCCTGCCTGGCAAATGCAAGGTCATGTGTTTGAACCCTAGTCCCACACCAAAAAAAAAAAAAAAAAATTTAGTTTTCCAGATTAACAGATATATGGATGCAAAGTTGGAAAAAGGAAGGAAAAAAAGAAAAACAAGTTCTGGGAAATTAACAAGAGAGAAAAATGGAAGAACAAGACAAGAAAACAAACAAAAAAAGCAATAATAATGAATCATTAACTGCTCCTTTCCACTGCCCAGCAGAAAGCCACGGTACAATTACCCAAATGCTCCTACTTACATCCATAGATGTACCTCTTTTCCCTCCCTCTTTCCCTCCCTCCCTCCTTCCCTCCCTCTCCTATCCTTTTCATCTCTGAAATCCTTTCCTTTTTAACAGGTTCATTCCTCTTTCCCAGTATCTGTTTTACCCTCCAGATTTTATTTATTCTCTGTAGTTGTTGCACTAAGGATACAGTGCGTGCCTGCACGGTGGGTCTGATTCATTTCACTTAAGAGTAGGCTTTAGAAACCAGTGCTTTAGCTAAGTCTCCCTGGCCACATGTTTGTGTTAGGGTAGTAATCAGTCTCAGCTGTCTGAGTTTAAGAGGATTTTTCTCTAGTGATTTTCCAGCAAACACAGGAACAGTGGTAACAGCATGAGTAAAGCGGGTCAATCCAAAACACATTCTTTGGACAACTCAAAGCACAGCACTGCTATGCCTGGAATCTATCGTGAGCACAGATCTTTGGACAGGGTCTCCTTTTCTTGTGTTTTGCAAGCTATTTATTCTACACTTGCCTTTGAGAGGAAATCCTAACAAGGACATTTATCTAATAGTTAACCGCACACTTCAAAGGACCAATGATTAGTACATTTTCCAGAAAAAATATATTGAAAGTGGAGGATTTGTGGCGTTCTGTAATGACTAATTATAAGTTGTAGAGATACTTGGCGCTTCTTCCAAGTCCTCTTGCTGCTTTCAACTCAGCATTTACACACTGAATATTGCATGTCTATTTTATTTGTAACATTATAGCAAGAATCGGTTTGGAGAGGCTGCTTGTGCTTCGGTCACACACACAGATAAGTGTTCGCCTATTTTCAGGCACCGGCTCTAATTCCTACCTCAAAAGCATTTTGTTGCCTTTCCACCCAGTACCGTACTCCTCTAGTTAGTCTCTGAAGGGTTAGGATTTGGAAGCCATCAAAGTACTCATGTTAGTGACATTAGAAACACCCTTACTTGTGATAGCACTCTGTTCTGGTGATGGGTGCGCTTCACGGTCAACTTGGTCAGCTCAGGATCTGCTTAGGGGATCCACAAAGCACATTTCTGGGTGTGTCTTGGCTGCTGATGGATGCATGACCTTGGGAGGTCCTTGGGACCTGCATGATCCTGGCCCCCTCCTCTCTGCTCTTCTTCCCCCCTGCCCTGCTTTCCTGCTACTGCAGGGTGGACAGCCGGTCCTGGCCATGCCCTTCCACCATAGGCTTCTTTAGCCACCAGGCCACAGACTGATCCTTCTGAAACTGTGAGCCAAGTAAACCTGGCCTTTCATTGTGAGTATTAAGTATTTTGTGCAGCAGTGGGAAGCTCACCAATGAAACACTTTGTTGATTAAATGTGTTGAGTAGTGAACTTTGACTCATGTCTTTGTAGATAACAATTCATATCAGGGGGAAACACCGAATTGCAGGATTCAACTCCTGGAAACCCTAAATATATTACATGTTGTCTGCTTGGTAAATAGAATTCTCTTTACTACCTCCACTTGCAGCAGAGATAAAAATCTCCTGTGGCATATAGATGGGGGCCCACGTGAGACTACGAAAGACCCATGTTACTAGAAGTCGTCCTTTTCCCACTGCCGTGTCAACAGGCCACACGGAAGATGTGTCACCCTGTGAGCCATTTAGGAGTGTACCAGGGACTGTTCTGAATGCATACACACCAGCAGTCGTGTACCACACTTGTGGAGTAACAGCCAGGAAAGGAGTACAGGGAAACATTGTCCCATCCTGAACTCTGACTTCCAAAGGTTTCAGATGTTATGTGTAAATACAAAAGACATAGAAGACATATCTCTCTATACAATGTTAAAGTTTATAGTACTTAAAAAAAAAGAGGTCACACTGTACAGCAGGTGTATAGCTGCTGTACTATATATAGCACGTGCCAGTATAACTTTACTTTAATGGGGGAGATATAAGAATTCTTCACACAGGAAGGACCCACCTGAGCTAAGGATGTCACTACACTCATTATACCATAGTCATATTATCCTAAGGCTTCTATGTCTATCCTCAAAAAACCCATAGACACTGTCAACATATGCATTTCCTCTTGAGAGCATGCTGACAAATAACAAACACCTTAAAGGTTCTTGATCCAATTTAACCATTAACAAAGGGGCCAGGGAGATGGCCCAGTAGAATAAGTGCTTGCCTGGCAAGTGTAGGGTCCTGAGTTCAATCCCTGGTGCTGCGGGAAAAAAAAACCCAAGAAGTTCACCCATTCACCTGAGAGATTAAATCAGAGCCAACTTTCTTGCTTCAGTGTCTCCTGTGAATGAGTAGTCCACGCAGAGAGTGGAATATTAATTGAGCGCTAATAGAGAAATGAGCTCTCAGATTATGAAAAGATAGGGAGAAAGCTTAAATTTATATTAAATGTGAAAGAATCCAATCTAAAAACATGACATACTGTATGTTTCTAAATATACGATGTTCTAGAAAAGACAAAACTATGCAGACAGTAAAAATGGTCTGTGGCTTCCAGAATTTCATGGGGAGTGAGGATGGCCAGGCGGAGCATGGGGGATGTTTAGGGCAGTGAAAGAAAGTGTCGTGCTTGATAGAGCTGGGGATATGCGTGATGCAGTTGTCCAAGCCCACGGGACAACGAGCAGCAAGAACAAACCTCGATGTAAACTATAAACTTTGGGTGACAATGCCATGTCCATGCTGGTCTATCAGCTGTAACAAATGTACCATGCTGGTGCAGGATGTCAATAAGAGGGTACAGAGTGTGCATACAGGAGGTATACAGGAAACATTCTTGTTAATTTTACCATTAAAAAAACTCTAAAAGTAGGTACATATGTATATATGTATGTACTAATAAATATACACATCCATTTTTATTAGTAGGTACATATGTGCATACATATTTACTAGCTGATGTTAGTCAAATTAGTTTACATTCCTTGTGAGGAATCAGCACATGAATATAACACACTCTGTGTGTGTGTGTGTGTGTGTGTGTGTGTGTGTGTGGCCGGCTCAGCCCAACATGGGGTGGGGTTGGCATGACATGTGGTGCTAGGGATGGAGCCATGGCCCCTGTCCACTTGTATAAGTTTGCCTAAGCAGGCACTTTGAGCCTCTGAGCTATCTTGCCAGCTCAAATATAACACATCGATTGTCCAGGTGGACTGGGGTCAGAGTGTTAAAGAAAAGAAGTAAAGATGTGGACCAAGTGGGGGAGGTTTTAGAAATAGAATGCACAGGTTCAGGTGATCACTTTGTTGCATTCATGGTTTGAAAGGAAAACAATTTAATGCAGGATGTATAACTTATAGCATTACTTTGTATTTGTCACTCAAAGAGTGCAGGAGATCTGTCCACACACTGAAGACTCAAAGCATCCAGCTGAGGGCCTGGAACCCACAGCGCTGTCCTTCACGAGTCCAGCTAAAGACGCGAAGTCCATGACAAGGTCTCATTCAAGTGTGCTTCATGGATTTGTGCTGGGAAGGCCCAAAGGTAAGCTGTGGAGGCTAGAAAGTCTGCCAGTGGGATGAAGGATCTGTGTCAGCCAGCTGAGAGATCTGCCCCGGAGCCAGGAAGCAATGTGTAAAGTAATGACCAGCGCTCCCCACGAAGTGCCACAGCCACCTGTCCTCAGCAGCAGCCAGGTCCTGGGCTCCTTCTGCGATGAGAACAGCCAAGGTCATATCAGGAAAGCCAATGGGACAAGCACCTCTAGACGAACCAATAGCATCCC
This sequence comes from Myocastor coypus, assembly GCA_004027025.1. Taxonomy (NCBI): domain Eukaryota; kingdom Metazoa; phylum Chordata; class Mammalia; order Rodentia; family Myocastoridae; genus Myocastor; species Myocastor coypus. Next base: position 99,764 of record PVJA010001482.1, on the reverse strand, counting down.
CTCCTCCTTCCCAGTTCTCTTGCTGTGCTACTGGCAGACATCTTTGGCTGGGCCCTGCACAGCCAGCACGGTGCTGATTCGGTATGGCTAGTGGCTACAGGTTGGGCATCAGTCATCCACCCACCACACACTTCTATATGAAAACAGTGGGTAATAATTATGACTTTTTCTCTCTAAGAAAAGTGGGAACGATGCACCCTGTAGATTAGCATCCGGCTTAATAACTTATCCAGTGCTAATGTTTTTCAGTTGGTGACAACAGTGTAGTAGTGGTAGGCACCTATTTTTTCTGAAACTGAGCATCAGAACAATTACTTAGCGATTCTCACCATTTGAGTTGGTGTCTGGCATTCCATCCACCCCAGACGTGGGTTATGGGTAGGGTTAGAGCTTCTGAGCACTTAACACCAGTGTAAGGCCTCTATGGCTCTGGTCGTGATAGATGAAACGATGACTCAAGCTTCACAGAGACTGAACCTGCATGGCGTGCATTTGTGCCTAGAAGAGGGACGGGCGAATTGAGCTGTCATGGGAAACAGCCGCGCAGGATCATAAGAGCACCCCGTATGGCAGAGTTGTCCACGGATGGCCCAGACTGCCTGGCCAGAACAGAGCGCTCTGCCAGTAGGGAGCTTGGCATCAGATGTGTGGGTACCAAGAGCGCCGCATGATGGTTCCCCACTTGGTGACTTAACAGACGAACTTGAGGCAGCTTTATAAAGACAGAAATGATTTGTGTTCCATGGAAGCCACCGCTAGAGGACATTTAAGCATGGGAATTTTCAGTTAGATTAGATGGTTTGCAAGATCCCAGAGCTAATAAAAATCTGTGCAGTGCTCCTCTCCTCTGCGGAAGCTTCATCAGGACTGTCAGAATACTCCTGCGTCTGCTTTTATTTCCTAATTTTTTTGTCCTTGTTCTCTGAATCTTGTATTTGCCTCCTGCTGGAATTCTTTTTTTTTTTTTTTTCAGCTCCTCCCACTGGACTGTTGGCTCCTTAACAAGGGTAGGACCGTGGCCTGCTGCCTCCTGCGTTGCTCAGAGAGGTCACTTGCCCATCTTCTGCCCAGGCCGCTCCCTGACCTGCCCCAGATGCCTGGGGTGCTGCACTGCAGGGCAGTTTCTGTTCTCTATCAGTGCACTAAGGCAATTTTAGCAAACCAGTGAAAGCAATGGATCCTCTATAATTTTTAAGTCACATCAGGGAATAATTTAGGAGACAGATTTCCTGCTAAATGTAAAATTTACATTACTAAGAGAAGCAGGGAAATCTCCTTTTATTATAACTGGTACATGGTTTATAGACTACACAAACAAAACTATAAAAAAAGCTTAATCGGTATTGAAATAACCTACCCAGCTTAGGCACAGCCCAAGTGCCTTTTACGCAGCCTCCTTCAGCGAACTCTACTGGGGTGGAAAATATCCATTATCTGTGTGCTAGAAGGCTGTGACATTTCCAGAAAACAAATTGAGTATTATCCCTAAAATATTAAAAACAGAATGACCAAACTGGAAATTTTTAAATTGTAGGAACACTATATCCCAACTGGCAATTTTTCAGTGTACTCGAGTCCACATAGTACAGCAATGCAGTCATGTTGGAAGCCTAGGGATCAGGACCCCCGGCATGGCTTACACGGGGGGTTCCTTCTCATTCCTTTCTGTCTGGATAACCTTGTACAGTTCCCTGTCACGGGGCTGCAGTGCTTGCTGGAGACAAAGGATTCCTGCACATGCGAGCTTATAATTTTAGGCAATGACCATCCTTTCAGCTTCTTCAGACATCAGCCAGCTCTGAAGTGTGCCATGAGGCAAGGTCTCTGCCCACAGGGACTCCGCTTCTGTCCCACACCCCGCTTCAGTTTTGATCTCCCTGCCTCTCCCCGTTTCCTCATCATTTCCTTCCTCTCTCTTCGCTCTCTTTTTCCTCTCAGAGAACCACGTTGAAGGGCAAATAGCTAACCTTGAGGTTCCCTTTAAATGGTTAACTGTAACTAAGCCCATGTATTACGCAGCTTTCTGTTGCTGTCACAAGTGCATAAGGTAAACAGCTTCATAGAAGAAAGGATTATCTTGACTCAGAGTTTCAGAGGTGCGTGAGGCAGCCTATCGCAGCAGGGAAAACACGGCTGAGTAAAGTTATTCATCTAATGATTGGGATGTAAAAGAGAGAAAATAGAATGAGAACAGAGTCCCACAGTCCCCTCTAAGGTCACACCCCTCTTCCTGCCACTAGTGACCACCTCTCAAATACCATTCTGTCCCCTGCAATAATGCCAAGAGTGAGGGGTCAACCTTTTAATGCACAGGCCTTCGGGGGACACTCATTTCTACCATACAGTTTTAGTTTATTATTTTTCCATGGGTCACGTCTTTGGTGTTGTATTAGCGTCACTGCCATTCATAAGATCATCTAGAATTTTTCTAGGAGTTTTATAATGCTTACTTTTATATTTAATATCTTGATCCATTTTATTGAATGCTTGTAAAATTTTTAGCTATACTCTTAAAACAAACAAACAAACTTGCCTGCTCAGGCTAACCTGGGGGTGGGGCTGGCACAACATGTGGTTCTAGGAATAGAATCTTGGTCCTTGCAGTTGCCTAAGCTTGCCTAAGCTGGTGCTTTAGACCACTGAGCTATCTTACCTGCCCACCTTTCTTGACAGGTGTGGATACATTTGTCCCAGCACTATTAATTGAAAATATTACTTGGGGGTCTTATATTACCTTTGATATTCTGTATATTTATTGATGGGTCTGCACCCGTATAACATTCTGCTGGGTCGTCGAGCCAGCCAGTCACCATGGAGCGGGGAACCAAGACCAGGACAGGCTGCTCCTAGACTGACTTCCATCTCCTCCCCCACCCCATTAACCTCGAACTTCCTCTTTTGTTTGTTGCACATGGAACAAGCCTTCCTCAGTCAGCACCCGAGACCACATGCACACCACACTGCCCGTGCAAGCTCCACCCCCAACCCCGCCTGATCAATTCTTTGTCTTGGTGCCTCCTCCCCGAGGGTCCTGGCTTCTCTTTGGCAGTCCTCCCTTGCAGAGCAAGCAAGGTTTCCTTCACTTCTCTCTCCCTTCTCTTTTGCACCAGAAGAAGGAACCTTTGCATATCATCATATTCTTATTTACACATGCATTCATTTTCGACATAGACAGGATACTTAGATATTAGTCAGATAGAATTATAAGCTTATTGTTATAGAGCTCAACTATTTTTCAATAAACTAACTACAATGACTTGTATATATTCACAAATAAACAAATAAATTAACTTCACAGAGAAGTATATTATCCTAGAATGACTCTTATCCCCACTGCAACATTTGTATTTTCAAATGACAGAGAAATAAAAGGAAAATCTGCTATAGTTTTTGTCAGCCTTAATCCATTTTGTGTCACTTTTTACCGAGTTGCCTTCTTGCTTCATTGCACTCTGAGTCCATCTTGGCTGCTCTGATTTCCACAACTACCAGCCGGTGATGTCCATACAAGTGTATCAAGACAGGAGCACATTGGCTTTAGAAAACGCATTTCTAAAAAGTTCTCAACAGACTTGTTTTCATATTATTCATGGATGGTGCTGGGTTTCTGCTGTAGGAAGCCTATCATAGGAGGGCAAAACTCTTGGGTTGGAATGGTGTCTTGATCAGCGCAACCAGTGTAATCCAGCTGCATTTCTTGGAGCAGGTTAGACCTTCATGGCAGAACACCTGTGGCTGTTGGGAAGCTGGTAGCCTGCACGGTACTGACAGGTCGAGGTATACCACAACGGTCAGGGAAGGTCATCCCCGGGATGGCCATGCTCATTTCTGAAGATTCAATAAAGGAAGGCCAGCCCATCTCTGTCCTGCTGGGTTAGACTGTAGCTAACAACACACTGTTCAGGCTTTGATTGATTTTCTTGTCTTGGTATTGACTTTGTGTGTATAGTATATTATTCGAGAGGAACAGAAATGGCAAGGGACTTGTTTATGTTAACATTAGAAAAGTCTCCTAAGATCAGGCTGTTCAGAAGCTCTGGAGATGGCTCATCAACTGTGAGTGAGTAAAGAAGACATGTGATTTTATACAATGCAGTACTACCCTGGCCTAAAGAGCGATCAGCTTGGCACACTGCTAGCTGAATGGATGCACCCCGAGGACATGTTCTTAAGTGAGATAATCAGATGCACTTGTGCTGACTCCACATTATCTCTCTGGCGTGAGAAACCAAAAGCATAACTGAGGACCCAAATGTATGCGAGACATTGTGAAATAGGAAGATGATGCTCAAATAGGAAGAGAACTATGGATGGGGGGATAGGAAAGGAAGGGACGGAAAAGGAAAGAAATGTTGCGAACAGAGGGGAAAATGGACATGGAAGCAATCTTCTGTAAATAAAGAGGGGAAGAGGAGTTGAAGGGAGGGTCATAGCATGGAACAAGCAAAGTTACAGCTTGTACAGGTGTACACTTCTTATGATGAATGTGGTTATTATGTGTGCCTAAAATCTACCAAAAACAACACAAATGCCTATCAACCAAGGAATAGATTGATACTTACTTACATATTTTTAATGTATTTAATATGTATCTACAAGGTCACACTATGTAAATCAGACTCATAGTGATTCTCCTGTTTTCAGCCTCCGAAGCACTGGGATTACAGGTGCATACCACCATGCATGGAACCCGGTCCCTGAGCCTGTCTAAACAGTGAAGTATATTTTTAAAATGTGTTATTTTATGCAATGGAGTGCTAATAAGCTATAAAGAAAAATAAACTCAAGGCTCCTGTAGGTAAATTAATGCAACTAGAGACCATATTCATAAGGGAAATAAAACTGACTTGCATGTATGAATATCATATTGTCTCCCTCCTATAGGAAACTGAAAGAATCAATAAGTCCACAAAGCACTATAGATACTGTGAAAGGGAAAGAACCTGCTCAAAAGGAAAGAACAACTGAGATTAGGGAAAGAACAGAAAAAGGAAGGGAAAAACATATGTACAGAAGACACCAAGATGATTGTACCGCCGATTTCTATTAGTTCACTGAAAAAAACAGTTAGTGCTTATACTGTTTGATCAATCTGGCATGCCTACATCTGGCACTCTGAGCAGCCACTTTGAAGATAATAATATGCAATATAATAACCATTATTAATTTCCCATCATCTTATTTTGAAATTCTGTGCCATTTTTATTGTTTTTAAATTCTCTCTAAAATAAAGAATAAGATTTGTACCAGTGGTTAGGGGACACCGTGCTTCACAGCGTAGGTGACCAGGAACTACACAAACACTGGCCAGGCCAGACAGCATCAATGGAGCTATAGAAGGAAAAGAGCAAGGATTGGAGGAGGGCCGTGCAGAACAGGATGGCACAAGACCAGACACGCATGGCAGGGCTTGTGTGGTCCTCTGCCAGGGACAAGATCACCATGTCTCTTTATTTTCTTCTAGGTTGAAAGTATATTCTGATATGACCTACCATTATCAGTAATATTATGGATATAGGCTGGAAACTGCCGTCAGTCTTAAGGAAAGAAAACCTTCATGTGATATATGATGTGGCAGAAGGACATTGATGAGAAACCTTAACCTGCTACATTTCTCTGATCTGATGGCTTCATGGATTTTTGTGTGTGGAATTAATGCTGTAACATTAGTTTTTCATCCCATTGCTTTTCTGGAAGTTTACAAAAATTGGAAAACAGGAAAAGTCACCAGCTGGGACAAAAACCTCCTCCCTCAGGAGCTACTTCAATAGACACATTCCTATACTTCAGCCTCAGGAAGCAGTGGCTGAAACAGAGACACAAACACAAGTGTGGCGATGCACTGAACGCACTTAGGAAGTGTCTTATTTAATTTTCTCCCGTTGCTAAGACAAAAACACCTGAAACCCAAAATTAAAGAAGGAAAGGTTTATTTGTCTCACAGTCTAGAGATTCTGGTCCATATCTGCTGGCACCAAGGTAGGGTGATATGAAAGAGGAGTAGTGACTCACAGCGGTGCAAGACAGCAAAAGCAACAAGAACGAAAGGGAAGACAGGAGGGATTTTCTTCTCTGACCCTTGTATTGCATGCAGGCTGCCTGCCCTAGGGTGGGTGTGGCTCCAATGGCTTCTGTCTTGGGCCTGCTTTACTTCTTCCCTGTTGGTTTCTTCAGATGATCCATGCTTCTGGCTTTTCCAAACTTCTGGGGTCTGCACTGCACCTTCGGCTTCATCCTCACAGCTTCACACATTGTCCTCCAAGAACACGCTGCCTGCTCTCTCCTAGGCCTTCTGAAACTGGGGTGAAAGCCTTCTTCAACTCGCAAGTCTTGCATTCTTCATTTACCTAAAAACCAGTGCCATGTGGATGATGCCAAGTTCTGCCACTGGCAGGGGCAGTAACCAGGCTTTACTCTCATGGCTGAACATGCCTGGGTTGCTGGGCACACTGAGTCCAATTCTGAGGAACAGATTTTCTATGCTGCCACCACTTTGGAACATGGATGGTGCTTGGGAGCCTTCTTTTCAAAGAAATGTTTTTCACTTTGGCAGTCTTCAGGCTGTGAAGGGCGAAGACTCGCTGCTTCTTGTGAGACTCTCGTGCTGTCTTTTCTATTCTCCTATTCCTTCTCAGCAATCAAGGTCCCTCCAGCTCTGTCTCTGCAGTTCATAGCTTTACTGGAGCTTCCTTTATGGCAAACTCACAACATTTTAAAAAACATACTTCCACACTCTTTGTTCTGGATTGACAATCTAAATCTGGCTAACGGCCCCCAGAAATAGCCATATCACTGCCTCGACATTCAACTTCCCGAAACTTTCTTCTGACAGATTGATTAGTCCGCTAATTAATTAAATTAAGTCTGAAGTAAAGTCTCTGGACATAAGAGAAATGCACACAAACTTTCTTCCAAGCCACAACACATATCATCTGGAATCTAACAACCAATGCATTTCTTCCCTGAAGAAATCTCAGAGCCTGGTCTTTACCAGTATTCTTGTCTTCTGAACTTTGACCACAATCACCCACGTAGAATACCTTGAGATATTCTTGCTCTACTATTTCAGGAGACATCTCTTAACCTTTCTAAACTCTTTCCACAAGCCATTCCCAAAGGCTTCCAGATGACATGGTAAAGTACAGTCACAGCAATGACCTCACTTCTTGGGTACGAAATTCTGCCTTAGTTACTTTTCTCTTATTGCTGAGACAAAACACCCAACAATCAAAATAAAGAATTAAAAGGTTTACTTAGGTGCCAGTCTGTGGAGTCTACAATCAGCTGCTCCAGGGCAAGGCAGCATGGGAAGGGGCAACAGCTTGAGACAGTAGAAGCCCGCAGAAGTGACAAAAGGAAAGGGCAAGAGCAGCCCTCTCCTCCCTTATATTCTAAGCAGGTCACTGCCCCCTCACCCAGGATGGGCATAGCACTTGCAGCACCTCCATACCCGATTCTTATACAAGCTCAGGATCTTTACAGGTGAGGGCACTGTCAACCCGCTGAGTTGCTTAGTTAAACATCCCAAGTTAGCATATAGTACAAACCATAACAGGAGACATTACGGCCCACAGAGTGACTTCAAGATAGGAAATGCATGCTCAAAAATAAAAATTATGAGTACTATTTTAAAACAACCTAAACTAAGAAAAATGAAATATAACAAATATTATCTTAAACTCAAAAATATTGATCATTATGGGCACTTTCTTATTTATTTATTAATTATTTTTATTACTTTATGATTTACTTATTTTATTTATGATTACGTGCAAGACTGTGGAAAAGAAGCTCAATGTAAAAACCCTACCTCCCAAGATCTTACAGGCCAATGTAGAGAAAACTCAAAACTTATTCAGTATAAAGGTTTGGTTTTTGCAGAAGAAAGAAACCTGATGTACATAAGCTTTCTATTGAAAATTACCCACTAAATCCCACCACTGACAAATCCACCATCACTCTGTGTTACCCTGGAGAACTCCAAAATAGCTTTGTTTGCTCCTCTCTAGCAAGTCTGCAACCAAATCAGAGTTAGAGTGCCAGTAGAGCTATGTCAATTATTCTGGAAGCTAAAGGCCAAAAGTACAACATTGTGCATTCTGAATTCAGCTCTTCACAGTTGGTGAGGCCACATCACACAGTCTCCATAGCTCTAGCATGTCTAGTTCATGCAGGAGACAACAAGAGGCCCTTGTGGAGGAGGGCGCCTAGGGAGGAGGGAGAGGTCAGAGCTGCAGAGGGGAACAACCGCACCCTTCTTTCCGCAGCTGCAGGTAGCTGGCTTCTCTGTCTCCTCGACCCTGTGTTTCCTGAGCGAGACACTCAATACTGGGCTTTCACAGGTTCCTGTCTCCTCTGTCCTCGTGTTCCCATTGCCTTGAAGCCACCTGCGAGTGGCAGACCATGCTGCTGCCCTACCGTTGGGAGCTCACCTAGTGTTGCTTTGTTTGTTTGTTTGTTTGTTTTTGTTTTACAGGCCAGTTAAAGAGTTGTAGTTCAGTACTCAGTTGAACCACATCAAATCACACTTTATTTTTCTAATCCCAGTTTGGTCAGGTCCATTAACAAGAATTTTGCTTTCCTAGAACAAAGCTGCAATTTTCTGTTGGTCTGTCTGTCTCCCTGAGTATAGACTGGTCTACTGTCTGCTGTTTAAAAGACAGGTCCTATCAGTCACTGAAAAATGTAGGCCAGCGAATGTTTTGCCTGCTGTTACATACTGAATTCCACATCAGTGTATTTCTTTTCTCTACCACTGAATAAAGTAGCATATTTGAGATGCTAGTAAACATCTCTCTCCTAGCTAAACCTTGGAAAGTAGCTATCTTTATATAATAAAAAAATGAAAATTTGAGAGAAAATATAAGTTACCCCAGGAAACAACATATATTCTCAGCAATATTGAGTAAGTTAGAAACAACAGCTCATGAAAGAGCTTTGCCTCAATCTTATAAGATTTCTTTATATCATCTATAGTGGGTATTAGTAAGACCAAAGGCGTTAAAATGATGAAAGTCAGAAATAAAAATAAAACATACAAAAGCTAGCAAGGACATTTCCTTTGCCTGGTCAGTCCCTTTCTTCAAAGGTCTTTGAAGGGAGGACCTGGTTTTTCTTTACCAATATCGTATTGCAGGCAAGAACAGCCATGTAACTCAAAGAGAGACAAGAAGAACTCGTGCAATCTGAAGAATAGAGAGAAAAAGACATGTTGACTTTTAGCCAAGTGGTCTAACAGATGCATAATTGGATACTGAGAAGAAGAAGTTTCAGTGAAAGGAAAAGAAAATATTTGAAGGAGATTAAAAATTTCCAAGCTCCGGTGAAAAACATCAGTGCACTTAAAACTTAAGTGAGCTACACAGCATCATAAATACAAAAGCAGTAACATCTACATGACTCGGTCAAACTTATGACACCATGGGCAAAAAGAAAGCCTTGGCATCCACCAAAGCTAGCGAACTGCTAATATCAGAAACAACAGAGACCAGAATAAAACTGAAAGATTATTCGAGATGCTGAAAACTGAGCCATCAGCCCTAACGCTGTACCCAAAAGCATACACCTCATAATTAAAAGTAGAATAATGCTGTTGTATGCATAAAAGCTAAGCACGCTCCATGCCACCAATCTTGCATTATAAGAAAGTCTGACTGTTTTGGAGGCTGAGGAGAAATGACATCAAATAGAACCCAGATCTCCAGGGAAAAATAATCATCACAGTGAATACTAAGTATGTAACAGATATAAAAGAACAACCAAATGATGTAAAGATAGCTACTTAGGGCTCATAGCACATCTAAATGCAAAGTGTAAGAAGCCAATAGGAGGCAAAAGGTTGATATATCCTTTAACCAAGGATAGAAAATGGATATATATATATATTAAATGATAAAATATTAACTGCAAGTAAAGTGACTGAAGAATAGCAAGTTAAAGAAGCACGCTATAACCCCTACAGTCACCATTAAAATTATTAAAAAGTAAGCCAGAAACTAAAATGAAATAAATTGCTGTATAGTTATTTTAAAATGATTCATCCACAAATAGCCACAAAAAAAGAACCAAAGTTTTAATAAAGCAAAACTAAAAAGATGTAGTTGGTAATCCACCTGGAGTAGCACAGTGGTGCACTATTATTCAACACTTTTTCTTTTCAAATGATCCCATTTCCCTTTTAGGTTCCTTGCAGTTTATTTCAGAATGCCTTTCCTTTAATTTATTATTATATTTTAAGTAACTACTTCAAAGTCCCTGGTAATCCTAACTGTGGAAGTTAAGAATCATTCCTGGTAACTTCTTTGACTATATTCCATTTTTTCTTTGCATAATTAGTAAATTTTTAATGCATTATAAATATTATTGAAGAATTCTTGGGTTTTTAAAAAATCTTGTTGAGAGTATTAGTTTTTGGTTCTAGAAAGCAAGTAGCTTTCTGGTGGCTGCGCTGCGTGGGTGGAGTTTAGTTTCATCGTTTGTCATCTAGGACTGTAGAAAGCCTGTGACAATGGGCGAACGTCTCTGTCACATCAGAATTTCATCTTCCTGGCTAGGGCTCTGCTGCAGGCAGCAGCAGAAACATCTGACGAGAACATCCATCTTTCCAGCCATTTCTTTTTATTTTATTTTTTTAAGTATCACAATGTTTATTGATAGCTACAAGCACATAAAATCAGGGTATGCACAATAACTGATAAATTAAGTGGACTTAATTTCAATACTATAATAAGAAGGACCAATTCAGATTCTCACCATTTGTTTCACACCCCCAAAAACCACTTCAAGCGCATTTATGGTCTGTCAAAACTCACCAGTTTTGTGCAAGTAAATCATGTTTCTCATAGGCTGCTTTAAGTTTGAAAATAAATAGCAACACTGAATACTGCAGAAATGCATTGGGCTCAGTAATACTTGAGTTGTAGCAATATTTGATTATCCATTTGGTTGTTACTGAAGAATCCAGCCATTTCTTTACACCCGCATGTTTTGAGGTCCCTGCTGTGAATGTGGCTTTATTACCGTTTGCTTAAACTCACAGAGGCTTAGTGTTACCGTTTGTTGAAGACACTTCATTTTTGTTTTGGTTAGTGTTTTAGCTCCAGGACAGTCACCCTAAGAGGACAATAGAAATTAAGTGTATCAAGCTTATCTGCAATGTTTCCTTAGCACTAAATCATGCTCGCTGTTATGAAAGGCCTGGAGTTGTGTGCTTCAGAGGGGAGCCCAAGGGATGGCCGGATTCAACCTTCCGAGGTCGCAGGGTCTCTGAGGAGCCAGCACCACCACCGCTGTGTGCTGCTGTGGGAACTCAGGACAGGTTTCTTAGAGAGCTGGACTGACACAGAGAAATGCAAATAAAGCTTTTAAGACCAGAGAGACAGGAGCAGTGGATGAAGTGTTTTAGAGGGAACTGCAAAACTTACAGTACCCTCTCCTACGCTGAGGGAGAAGTCAAGGAGGAGCGCTGAGGGATCCAGCTGGTGCTGGCCAAGGGCAGAAGTTCACCTCCGCCCAGCTCCACGCACCTGCAGGTGCTCAGACGCTCCATAGAGCACAAAAGTAGGTTCCCTCAGAATGACATTCACGTAGTTAACGTCTTCTGAGGAAACAAACAAAAGAAGTGACGACTGGAAAGAAAGTCGTCACCTAGGTGCAGGTGCGGTGACAAGGTTGGGAAGACCGCTGGGTGGGAGAGATATACCCGCCTGTGACCTGTCGCCTGTCTGCGACAGGGAAGGGAAAGGTCACCCTGCTAAGTAGGGGAGGCCAGGAGAGGTCAAAGAAACAAAGACATCCTGGGGAGCTCCAGGCGTGATGAGAAGCACTAATTATGTAAGAAATGAAGCAAAACTAGGAGCGTCATTTTAGGGATGATGGCAGTTCAAGGCCCCTGGGAAAATAGGCGCGTTTGGCTTTTAAGTCTCGAGCCATAGTTTCCTCCCCACCATTTCTCCCAAGCTTCTTCTGTTTCCTCTGCGCCACTCTCCAAGGTGCCCTGCTGATGACTGGAGAGCGGGGGTGGGGGAGGGGTGGCTGCGTTTCCCTCCCCACGCAGGGCCTGGCTCGGCAGGAGTCAGTGGCAAGCAAACAAGGGAACATCTCCACCAAGTGCCCCGCTATGGTTTGCCTACAACGTGTCCCCCCAGGAGCTCAAGCACTGAAATCTGATCCCCCGGGTTGGTAGGACTTTGTAGTGGGAAGGACCCAGCAGAAGGTGACTGAGTCCTCCGGTGCCATCCCCGCGAATGGGTCAGGTCTCCCAGGGTGCGCCAGTTCCTGACACAGCGGGCCACCGCAGTGACCGAGCCCAGACCCTCCCCACCTTGCTTCCTCTCCGTCACGGTGCCACCTGCATCAGCACGATGAGCCAGAGGCCCCCACACAGCCCAGCAGGTGCCAGCCCAGGCTCTCACACTGTGAACTCCGTAAAGCTCGCTACTTTGTAACTTTCACCGCTTCCGGAGTTTTGTGATAGGATGCACATGTGTTAACACGCTCTCTGAATGTTGGTACTTAGAAATGTCCTCAGAAGATGGTAACTTACACTGCATAAGAACTGCCAGAAGGAGAAAAACTCGTGAGAGCCCCAGACACTGACGTAAGAGCGCTTCGTACAAAAGGCCGCCCAACCCTGAGCCCGTCCCGAGCATGCGGCTAAGTGTACTCCTACAGGGAGTGTGCGCTAGAAATTTCTTTTCTTAAATTTTTCGTGCAGCCTTGCTCACTTGCTCATTAACCCGGGGGCAGCTGAATTCTCAGACACGGGCCAGAACTATTTTCCAAGGAGGAATCCAAGAGCCTGGGCAAACTTTCCATCTTGAAGACGCTGAATATTTCTCACGTTGGAAAGTTTCACCTGGTGTACATAATGTCGCTCCAGATCAATCGAGTACTACGACAGGTAGGGAAAACCTATACGGGCTTCCCGCGAACTGTAAGCGTGGAGGCTGACAGTACCACAGCCAGGGCAAGTTGACAAGGGAAAACGGAGTGAAGGGAGCCTTGGGCAGTGCAGGCCTGAAGGCCCAGGCCAAGCTGCACATTTTTCTGCTGAGGTTTAATGAACAGTCACACAGAAGTAGGTCTGGACAAAATCAGTACGGCGCAATGCTCAGACCCTACAGGTAGGGGCGGGGTCTGCCTGCCCTTGTCGCCATTTATATCCAGACACAGAGCGGGATGCCTGCCGCGTGGGAGTCTTCAGAGTGGAGGGGGAGAGGAACTCGGCTCATCGTCATGCAGAGACCGAGGCAGGGACAATCAGAAGGTGGTCTTTCTGCTTATGCCAAGCTCCTGCAATGTATTACGTGGTCCTGTTGCGAGCCCCAACACTGCCCGATACTCACTGTGTAAAGACCTGAGGCCCAGAAGGACAACCCTGGCTTCTCATGGCTCAAATCGTGCAACTAGACTCTCGGGGTCTTTGCAGTCCTGTTCGCAGCACTTTCCACAACCGCAGAGCCAGGAAAAGGCAGGCCCGGAACGACTAAGGCTTCTGAGGTGTCAGAGGCCGTGACCGAGAGGGGCTGTCTGTGACCAGCTGGTGCCCTTCCTCTGCCCTGTCTTGCTATCATCTTTGGTTCATCTCATGCCAGCCTCTTGCACAAATGCTGCTACCTGCCCGGAAGTAACCCTGGACTAAGTTTTCTAAGTCCTTCTTCATATCTTTTCACAGACCCTACTTCATAACCATTTTCTTCCCCATGAGCTCTGCCCTGCCTCAGCGCAGGCCCAAGCCTCTGCAACATGTGATCTTTCTCAAGCAGGCCTTATCATTACAGCAGTTCTCTAATAATAAAACTTAGCAATCTCACATAAATATGCATGGGAACTGCCATCCTTCCACACCAGCTGGCACACACATCTGCCTCAAACTTCTCTTCTGGAAATGAGAATGCATCCAGGTTTCTCTCTCCCCTGCCTCCTGTCTTAATGACAGACCTGCAAGTTATTAAGAAAACACGTTATGTAACTCTTCAAGTGGCTAGCGTGCCCGGGTCGGAGACAGTCTTGGCCTGTATGAGCTTTGTTTCCTTTCCTCCTTGGACAATAATTTTGACTAGAGTGCCTTTAAATTTTTGACAATTAATTAGCCTGGGTACAAATTTCTTAGGGTGCCTTCAGCACCTGCGAAGCTAAGCTTCAGAAACAAGGCCTGGCGTCTCCTCCTCTCTTGTGGAGGAGATGGCATATGCCAGCTTGCTCATGTAGCACTCCGACGCTTAGCCTTTGATCCGGAAAACTTAGCCCTTTAACTGTCTGCTCAGCTAATGGCATCTGAGCAGATGAAAAGCAAGCTTTCATTTCCTCATTTCTGTACATTATGTTTGGGCTCTCAGGAAGCTCTACTAAAACACTGGAGAGAGCTCTCTGAGGACCAAAATTATCCTCCCGGCTAAACTAGCCTCCACTCTCCCACCTCCTGGCATCGCACAACAGGGACAGGAAGGCTAAGGGGAGAGAGCTGGAGCAGCCAGGAGCGAGGGCCAGCTGCGATCAAAGCGGTGCCTCTGCCTCTGTCATTGGGCGCCCAGCTTGCCTGTCCCTGACCTCACACTGGCCATGCCCTTTGGGTACTGTGATGACCAGCTGCCAGCCCACGCCCAGCCCTGACTCTGGGGAGGGCGCCCTTCTCTGCCTCCTCTCTGCTCAGCCTTTAGTGTGTGTGTCAGCTTTCCCAGTGAGACTGCCAACTCGGGGTGCGCTATCAGGTGTCCACACATCTGCCATCCTTTCTGGTCCCCAGCAGGTGCCCTTCAAATGGACCACTGCCCAGAGCCCAGCGGCCCGAGGTGGCGGAGGTCGTGGAGGTGGCTGATCAGCAGGCAGAGAGGCGGTGACCTTGCCTCCCTCACAGGCTCCGTGAAGTCCGCTCCAGTGATTTCTGCATAGCAATGCTATAGGCTGTTCTCTTTTACCCTGAGAGGTGAAGACAAAACTAAACTTGCGGTGTGTGGAGCCACCTGGATCCTGGATCCGACGTGGCCCTGCCAAGGTGGCTGGCAGCCCCTGCATTCCTTGTCATGAAGCAAAAGTGCCAAGGTCATGGAAGGTAGTGCTGTGCCCAGGCTAGAGTCCACAAGGGCGGCTCCTCTGAAAGTGCTCAGCTGGTCCCTTGTCCTGGGTCTGTGCCATTTCGCAGGACAAGTCACAGTGAAGCTTCCCATGCTTCTTCTAGCCAGAGCTCTAGAAGAAGGCCCAGAAAAGTGTCTGTGCCAGCTTTTTTTTTTTTTTTTTTTTTTTAAATCTAGGAATAGCACAGAATTTCACTTCTCTATTTCCAAAGAAAGTTGAAGTTGAGGGGGAAACAGACTTGGAAAGGCTATGATCTAGGTTCAAGACCAGTAGACTGACTATTCTTGGCTGCAGGTCTGTAGGCAAGCTCTTGTTCAAATGGGGCCTCAGTTCTCTGATCTTGAAATGGGTATAC
This sequence comes from Myocastor coypus, assembly GCA_004027025.1. Taxonomy (NCBI): domain Eukaryota; kingdom Metazoa; phylum Chordata; class Mammalia; order Rodentia; family Myocastoridae; genus Myocastor; species Myocastor coypus. The sequence goes on along the minus strand of PVJA010001482.1, from coordinate 84,334 downwards.
TACTGCAAATTCTTACCTTCCTGAGTCCACAGATTAACTCAGTAGTATGGGTAAGTCTCCCACACTGGCCACTCTATATGTGAGTTGACCCTGTTATTTTAAATAAAGATGTTTTATTTTTAGATTATAAAATTAGGTTTACTTATTCTAAAACTTTTCAGGGAGTACAGGAAAACATAAAGCATTGAAATTTATTTCTATTTTCAGAGGAATAACCACTGCCAACATTTTGATGTTTTCCTTTGAGACATTTTTCGTGTGCATGTTCCCTGGCTATAAAACTGCATCCTACTACATAAATTGTTTGTAAAATGCAATTTTTATATAATGCAATGTGAAAAAATAAGCTATTATTATTTTACTATGAAAAAAAGCAGCCTAGATGCAAATTAAAGATAACACAAATTTAGGCAGCATACGGCACTGCTGTACTGTGTCAAAGTGAATTATTCATAAGCATTTGTCAGAAATATCCAAGGTTACTGAGCTATTCTAGAACAGAGGGTACAAATTCTGAGCAGAGATTGCTACATGTTCAATACAACCTATTTTCTTTCGCTCCCAGGCCCATGGCACAGCTCTCTTGGCTGGAGCCCCTTGCATTCAGATGCGGTCACGTGACGGAGAAGTGACCAATAGAGCAGCAGTGGAAGTGATACGTGCCAGCTCCGCATCCAGCGGCTGATCAGGCCAGGCCTGCGCTGGCGAGCCCCTTCCTCCGCGGATAGCCCAGAGAAGACGTCTATGAATTAAACGCCAGCTCCGTTGTGGAGTAAACTTCTTGCAGAGCACAGTGGTCTGGAAAGGCACAGGAAATGTGCCCCTGTTCTGCAGCTATTGGATCTCCAAAGTTTGTATGACAGCAACGAGCCTTACTTAGCCTAACTACTGAAATGCACAACCTATTTCCAATTAGCAAGTACAGGCATTCTTCAATATCGCTGGGAGATTGGTTCCACCCGCGGGCACCATGAGCCCCACCTGTTCCGGTTTCTTAAATAAGATGATGACGCATTTCCCACAACCCATGCATAACTGCTCACGTTACCTCGTCTCATATACTTGAATTATCTTATGCATAGCGCTTAATACACTATAGGTGCTATGTAAATATTTCTTAGGCTGCGTTGCTCAGGGGAAATGACCAGAACCAAAGTCTATGCGTGTTCCTCACATAGGCAATTCTTTTCAAGGGATATGGACCAGCTCTGGACCCAGCAGTTAACCAGGCCAAGCCTGGGCAGTGCACTCCCTCCCTCCATATTGAATTCACAGATATGCAGACAGAAAGTAAAGTGCACAGATCAAGTCCTGATGTACACTCAAAATTTTCCTGACTTGTACACAGAGTTGAGTATCCTTCACAGCTTAGAGAAGCTGAAGAATCTACCTTTCCTCCCCACACCCTTATGTAAAAGCCTTAAACAGTCCTAGAGAAAGGCCTTCCTCCTTTATATAAGACTAAAACTGGAAATGCAAATATCTCCAAAAGAGACAATGCATTTCTTTCACCTTAAAGTGTGAATAATAGGTATAATTTCTAAAAGGCAGAGAGGTGAAAGAGGGCAGAGAAACAAGAACCTGTAAGAAAGTGCAAAGCATAATACAGAGAAAGAAAGGAAATGCGCCAAAATGGAGAGTTCAGAGTTCAGATAATTCAAAGCATGTCTGAGAACAATCAGAAGAGGTGTGCCAACCGCAATGCTTAGCTCAGTAGGGACAGAGAACAAAGAAGGCATGTTCATGCCAGGCACTATGAAGAGTCCGAGGTTTAAACCCACTTGAGTTGAATATTGGGCATGCCCTGTATTCCATGGCCACTGTAGAAGACGCGTGACTCTTGCTTCAGAGACAAAGGCCGCTCTCAGGGCAAAGTGAACATCCTGAGTCTCTCTTTTCCTTTGTTTCCTCTTGGGCCCAGAATGAAGCAGGGTGATGCGGAAGACCAGGCAATCTTCATGTCCCAGCAAAAGAACTATGGGGCTCGGAAGCCCTGGTATTTCACGGTAGATGACAGCACACCTGCCGGACGCTCCTCCTGGGGAGAAGCATCACCCTGATTACCCTGGACCGTGAGCAAACCTGCTCATGCACCCGAGAGGACAATCACCCTGCTTTCCAAGGCTGTTTGTCTCCCTGTCATCCTCGGAGAGACAGCCTTTGGCAAAGTGCCTGTTCTCAAAAGACACAGAGCAAGACCAGAAGTCTGCAAGCATTGCGTCAAACATTCTCAACATTTAGGGACTCGCCATTCAAAGATGAGACACAGAGTGCTAGTGACTTTAAATGAAGGTGTTAACAGAGCAGCCAAGAGATCAACAGAAGTGTGCCGAAGAGACAGCAGATGGTTAGAAACACAGCTTTGCAGGAGACAGTCATGAACCTGAGTCATTTTCCCACCCTTTACTACCTATGGGACTTCGGGAAAGTTGCTAGGTTCCTTTCAGATTCAGATTTCTCCTCTGCAAAATAGAAATGATGCAAATTTCAAATACCACAAGAATCACAAATGGCATCATCAAGTAAAACAAAGCAGCGCATACCACAGAGCTAAGTCTCCGCCGCTGATCCGCATGATCACCGGTTTATTTCTGGATGAGCCATACACAAATGCTTCCTTGATTCCAACCATTTGACCCACACTGCTTTGAGCATGGTATTAAAGAGAGCAGAAAGCACAAGATTCAGTATTCTTCAAGGATTCATTACACTGCAGATGGGGAGCAATAAAGCTAACATAGGCTTCATGGCATGAACCCTGGGCCAGAGGTCCTGTGGTGGTAAGAACTTCTGCGTTGTCTCCTTCATAGCATCCAGCACACAGTAGGCATTTCAAACAGTCCACAGAGAGGTTGGTGAGTATAGTGACTGGAGGACAACTACTCAAAATTGTTAGGTTACACTTGACCTCTGCCTCTGTGGTTGCAGTGGTGGGCACTGTTTTCACTTAGCCCGATGTGAGACAGGTCAGAGTTGTACGTAGAAGGAGGAAGAGGAGGAAGAGGGGGAAGAGGAGGAGGAGCAGCAGGAGCAGGAGGAGCAGGAGGAGCAGGAGGAGGAGGAGGAGGAGGAAGAGAAAGAAGAGGAAGAATCAGATCTATCAGGCTGCAGATGGCGCTGCGTGACGGGAACGGTGCCAATGGTGTGACTCGGCTGCTATTTCAGTGACTCTAGCTGCCTGGGCTGGGGTTCGCTAAGCTCAGAACTCAGAGCCAGACCATGGGCCTTGGACTCTGAGCCCTTGGGTGTCTGATTGGCATAGCTGGGAAGAACTGACATAGAACTCACAGTGGCTTCCAAGAGTAGCATCAAGCCACCAATCAAGAGGGCTGACCAAATAGCTCAGCAGATTAAAGCACCTGCCATCAGGCACAAGGGCTGGGGGTTCAATTTCTGGGCCCCACCCCTCAGCTGATGCTGAAACAGTATTTGAGACTGGGCATAGTGGTACGTACTTGTAATCCCAGCTCTTGGGAGGCTGTAAACAAGCAGATCAGTATGAGTCCAATCTAGTAGTGAGACCCTGAACACTCTGTAGACTTTTTCCTCTACCAAACAAAAAGAAACTGCAGAGCATAGACTCACAGATGAACCCAAATGAGTTGTAGTTTATAAATTCGGATGTGATACAACCTTTGTGATTGCAGAGCTTTACCCCTTTTGTGACACCAGCTGAAAGGCCATGTTTGTAAGGTTTCTGCCATTGTGCTACTTGGTATGTGATCATATTGTCTTCACTTGGCCCCCTGGCCAATCATGCATGAGACAAATCAGAGTTGTGTGTGGAAGACTAAACTCAAGCTATCAGCGCTCTAAGAAGTTGATTAAGCAGATACAGAGTCTCCATTTATGGCAAGCAACTGTATATAAAATACACTAACATTTTTCTTAAGTGGTGCATGGATAGTACAATCTTACTTTGCCCTGTTGCCCGTAAAGCTTCTGCTTTTTTGAAGGCCTCTGAAAATCTCAGTAACAGTTTAAGTTCTATATTGAATGGCACAGATAGACCTCATTTGGTTGCCACCCTTAATAAGTTCCTGACATGCACTTACAATAATTTGTATACTTTTCCATTGGATAGACTTTTGTCATTTAGGAAAGCTGATCCCCAACAATAGTAGCAATTGTGTTTCCTTTCTGGGGTGCTCTTGCAGAATTCACAGAGGAAATTCCACAGGCAGGATCGCTGGCTGGCTCTGGATCGCGTTAGCAAAGTCTATGATTCAGGAGGAAACGACTGCGATGGCTGAATCTAGGAGCTGATGTCTGAAACACTGGAGAGAACTTCGTTGCCGCTACAGCTTCTTCCTAAAAACCTGAAGAAACCCCAAACAGTGAATGCAGTGTTATTCTTGAAAATTTAAATATCGCTATATTTCTTCCCCTGGCTTGTTAGACACAGTGGTTTTACTTTTCTGATCAATAACCTGACCTAAGATTTTCTAGCTTATAGAAAATCTGTGTAACTGCTGCCTGTGTATAGGATAGTGTGCTTCTTTTTTTTTTTTAAGAATTTTTAATTTTTATTTATTTATTGTTTTCTTGTTTCAGAACCTTTGTTTGTTTATTTACTCATTTTTATGGCCAGCTCAGCCCGCCCTGAGGGCAGGGCTGGCACAGTATGTAGTGCCGGGGATCGAACCGCGGTCCTTGAAGGCGCCCAAGCTTTCCCAAGCAGGGGCTTTAGACCACTGAGCCATCCTGCCGGGCCAGGATAGTGTGCTTCTATGAACTGGATGTTTGAGAATTGGGAACTATGTAGGCAGGTTTGAATGGTTGCTTATGTAATGCTACTAGATTACAACCGGTAGGGTCCCTAGTTGATAGATGCAGTCATGTGTTTTTGCAGCATGCAATAGACAAGCTAAATGGCAATTTCTTCTTAGCCATACTTTGTCTAAGAGCTGTGCAGATTTATGAGCAGGCAGGCAGATCTGATCCTTGCTCAAATGCCACCGGTGGCTGTCTTTGCAGCCTCGGGGGTCTGTGCAGGACCTGTGCAGTGTTCCCTCATGGCGCTCTGTCTGATCATTATTTAGTACCTTGATACTTGGTCTGGCTGGCTCTTGACTCACAGCTTTCCCTAAACATTCCCAGAACATGACCCATATGCAGATATCAGCGTAGTCAATGGCAGAAATTGGCACCTGTCTTAAAATCCATGAGGAGGAGTATATCAAAGACAACAGAGAATCATGCAGTTTTTTGTCCAATGTAGGAACCCATATGCAACACCAGGAAAGTTAAATGCTACTCTTATCTTTTCCTCATTTAATACTAGAAAGAGCTTAATTAAAAAGTAGCTGATACTATCATTATCTAGACACTGCTACCAAGACATGAAGGAAATTGCTCAGTGGAAATTCACTGACTGCGTGCTGCGAGGGTGGCCGGCACTTGCCGTAGCAGTGCCCTACCTAATGGACGTCAAGCGTGGCTATTCAAAGGTTTCCTAAACTTCGCATTTCTTTTACTGGGTGCTGGGCGATGGTGAATCTCTCACCAGACTAACTACAAAATTGAATAAATTGAATCTCGCTTTAGATCAGGCTCTTGGCAGCCACATGCCACATAATTCTGGGTGTGAAGTTTGATCAGCTCTAGGAAATGTGTACCACTGTGCAAGAGTTTCTCCAGTCTGCCTTTTTAGCGCTCGCATTACCCTCAAAATGTTCTTCCCCATCCGTGCATGCACAGTCAGCCTTATTCACCAGCCAGGCAGCCGCCAGACCTATTTCTGTCTCTGAAGTTAACTTTTGCAGGGGATTTTACAGGACTAGATTCACACAGTATGTTACTGCTGGCTTAAACACAGCTTAGCTTTGCTAAGTTGTCACAGCAGCAGTAGTCGGTGCCTTTAGATGACCATGTGTGGCATTCTACATGTGTACATACCATAGAAGGGCGCCTCTACTTCTGCATGTTTTGTGAATAGCTTGATTCACAAGCAGAAGCGTTTGGCAAAATTTTCCTTTGATTGGTGAATTCTGCATTGGGTGATGAACATGGTAGCGGCCATCTTTCCTACACAAACATGTGAGTGGTCACCTTTTCCAGAGCCACGGGGTGAATTAAGTGTGAATTGAAGTGCCACTGTGCATCGGCTGGTGACTGGGTGGCTTACCACCTAGGTGAAAATCTGGCAGGTTTACCCTAAGAATACACAGATTTTGGCCTCCATCTCACTAGCTATCATAGTTCCGGGAGCAAAGCTGCTGGTTTGTGGACCCGTGTTTTCTTGGAAACCTCCTATTCTACCTGCGGTCAAGACGGTCACGTGGTCCTACTTGAAGGTTACCTTCAAGAATAAATGTTGCCACGTATGGCTGTGCTTTGTGTCAGTTTCAAATGTCTTGAAATGTGTATTTATTGACAGCTTTATCCATTTTTTGTGAAGGAACTACAGACCTCTTCATGATAGGCGAGACAGAAATCATTCTCTGGGAAGGATCTTGAAGGGTAGGACGTCAGGCTTGATTGGCTGCGAAGGTCAGGAGGAAACCACTCTCCTGAAGGTCAGAGAGGTGCAGCCGATAGTGCTGCAGAGATGCTAGCACGCTGGAGTGCATGGGGGCAGCTAGAGGGAGAAATTTCAATCCGGCACTTCTTGCATTAGTCAAACAGGAAGGTCTGAAAATCTTAACACCATCAAATGTGATGAACATCAGTGCTGCAAGGTTTTGTTTAAATATCTATTTCTACTCCACGTAGCAAGTGCAATACTATTAACGCACCCAGTTTGATGTCAGGAGACACACACATGCTGTCTTCTCAGTGCTCCATGCACGTCCATATAGGACAGAACTTACAATGCGCTCAGTTTTCAGCTCCTTTCTGCACACTGCAACAGGCATGAAGCCAAGTACTCAGAAGGAGCGGTGCTTTCCTTGGCAGTAGGCACTCGCGGTGTGTCCAGAGTTTCCTGTCCTTGGTGCTGTCCTGCCCTCACCATTTTTTGCTTGGCAAAATGCTGCCCAGTTCTCTGGTCATAGTTTAAATGTTGCATCCTCCGGGAGGCCTTCCATGACACCGTGAAAGTCTGCCTCTGCAATTCCAAGATCGTGTGCTCATTTTGAGACTGCACCCCTCTCTCGTCCTTCAGAGTTGAGCTCTCGCATGGTTGGGCTCATGTCACATGGCTCACAATGCTCATCTAGGAATGTGATCTATCTTGAGGAACGTGTTGTAAGCAATCTTCTGTGACTCCAACAAATACCAGGGATTCTTTAACTTAGAAAGAAGAAAGGTTTACTTGGGCTCACAGTTTAGGAGGGCTCAGTCTCCGGTTGGCTGGGCCTCTTGCTTCAGAGCCTTTCGAAATACAGGATATCATGGTGGGCTCATGCAGGGCAGCAAAGCCACTCACTTCGAGGCTGGGAAGCAAAGCCAGAGGAGGCTGGGCCACCATAATCCTCTTTGAATATATGACCCAGTCACCCAGAATCTACCACCTGGTGCCACCTCTGAAAATGCTCCTCACCTCCCAGTAACACCAGGCAAGGACTAAGCCTGCGTGCCAGGCATTCAGACTGTGCCAGGCCCTGTACTGCATACAGATTCTTTTAGAATGAGTAGTAGCACAAAATGTTTGTGAGGAGGACCAATTCCTCTGGCCTTTGATGGATTACTCAATCTCCGTAGGCTTCAGTGCAGGTTTGAAGAATGGAGAAAATCATTACACTTTGAGGATTAAGCAGGAAGATATATTTTAAACTTTTTAATTTTTTACAGAGTACACATTAGGATTAAAACAGAAAAATTTACAAATGATACAGATTTTCACTTAAAGTGATACGAATTCCATAGTATTTGTTGTAATGCACAGTGTTTTCTTCCAATCAGTTATTCGGATTACTTTTGGGCACACAGCTTCTGAAGATAAATGCTCTGTGCGAGATAACTCTTAGTCAGGAACCAAGGGAAGTCAGGGCCAGTGGCAGCGGAAGGTGCTGCTCCAAGTCAGTGCGGGCTGCATGGGGCTGCTGGCCGTGGGCTTCTGGACCCATTGTGTCGGTGTTCAAGCTCTTGTTCTCCGAGTCTGTGTCCCAGCCTGTGCCTGAGCACACCGAAGGTGTTTCCTGAGCGCCCTGATCTGGCCAGGAGGAGGATGTGTGGAGGTGCGACAGTCTGATCCCCTCCCGCTTTCCTGCTGCCACCTCTCACCATCTCCTTTCACAGCGCCAAGCCAAGCCTCTCCTGTAGCACCCTTGTGTTTTCTGTGCCCCTTCCCTGGTGTTCCTCCGGAAAGTCTGAGTCTCGTCTCATCCAAGTTTCTGCTTGTCACAGAATCCAAGATGACCCACGTGGTGCCGAGTGGCTCAAGAACGCTGGGCTTCGGGAGCAGATGAGGGCTACCATACTTTCTGCCCAGAGGCACAGTGGATGCATCCCGAGTGTGCTGTGGCTCACGTAGATCCTCAAACGTGCGGCAGCTCGGTTGCTACAGAATCCTTTGTTAGTGACCAGGACAAACCCCAGTCAATAGGATACTCTTCAAGAGTAACGGCTCTGGCGCTCTGAAGATTCAGTGACTGATCACCCCTGGGAGCACAGCATTTTCTGGTTACTGCTAAGCTGTATCGGGGCCTTGTGAGAAGCATAATGAGGCATGGAGGATCATGGGTAACTCAAGAAAGAGCCAGAAGGCCTTTGTTGTCTCTTTCAAAGTGGCCATCGTATCCCACAATGCAAAGTCGACTCAGCATGGGCCAGACTCACCTGATAGTTGGAGATGCAGAACTCAGAGAAGTTCCCAAGCCCATCTGAGGCCATCTGATGTACTCAGCTTGAAATCAAGTTGAGAAAATATGGCCCCTAGATATGGCACAGGTCATGTCAGCAGATCTTAACCCAGTGGAGTTTGGCTCCCAGAGGCAGAGGTGGCGCACCGCTTCCATCAGGGGTCAAAACTTCCCTTTATATGGAAGACTTGGCAGAGGCCCCTCCATGCACTGGATCTCCCTATGAGCTGGTGTAACTTCCTGGCTTGGGTTTCAGGATAATTCCTGGAGCTGAAACTCAGCACAGCCAGCTAAGAATATACTTGGCCTGAGAAAGGAGGAACGAGATTATAGTAAAGAAACTGTGAACATGCAGTTGCACGCAGCAGCGGCTGCCAAAGCAGCGTGGCTCGGGAGTGGACTCGGAGAATTTTGATGGACAGAGCTAGTGAGCAGCTACCAGAAATCCCAAGAAAGATGAGGACATAGCAAGAGACATATGGGTTCCCTCCTGCCATAGTCTCAGTGGTTTTGAGGGAGTGAGGAAGGTGCGGTGGTGCTAACCTACCACAATCAGGGAGGCTGAAGCTTACGTGGCGCCTAGAAAATTGACTTACAGAGACCCAGAGACACTCTCAAGGGCCCATGGCATCTCTGGAGTCAACACACATGCATGGTCAACGAAGCAAGCTGCTTATATCTGTAGCCAGTGAAAGGCAAGAATTGAGGAATAAGAGGCCAGAGAGGCCACTCCAGTGGGATGCTAAAGTGATTATAGTTCTTTGTTTGGGCCTAAAATCCACGGACTGAAAAGTAAATAATTATAAAACTGTGGTAAGTATGTGCTTTAATGATTCTTTTTTTTTTTTTTTTTTTCCTTTCCAAATGTTATGGTTTGTGTCTAGTTTTCCCCCAAAATCGCAAGCAGTCATGGGATGGGGACTTCTAGAGTTTGAGGTTAACTCATGATCCACTAGGATTATGGGTGATCCAAGGCTAGGATGATGGGTCTGAGTAGTGCTGTGATTATGGGTGTAAGTTCTACATCCAGCCTGGGGCAGAGAGCCCGAAGGTAATGTAAGAAAGACAGACAGACAGACCGACAGACAGACAGACTCCCTCCCTGTGGCCACTGTTGCTGCTCCTCCACTTGCTCCTGCTACCACCGTGGAAGGTTGTTCTGTGCCATTGCCGCTTTACCTTGGAGCCAGCTGAGTAGGGGCTGAAACCTCCGGTAACTGGGAGCTACAGAAACCTTTCCTTCCCTCACTTTGAGAGAAGAGTAACTGAGACACCAAAGAAACTTATAATCATTAATTTGGCAACTATACCAGAGAAAGGAAAAGACCCAGGCATTCAGACAGTTATTGAACAAAGGACCTAAGCGGCTATCATTACTCAGAAGTCCAAAGCATCACCAGAACCCATTAAAAATAAAAGTGATACTGAAAATTCGGTAGCAAAAATAATGACTGAGTTGATAATGATTATGGTTTGAACTGGAGCAGGCCCCCACATGCTTCATGTGCTCAGAGGTGATACTTTTAGAAAATGAATAGATGACAGTGATGCCACATTTTTCAGTGGGTTGACCTATAGGTGACTTTAAAGCCAAATGTGCTACTAGAAACATGTTATAAGGGAGCCTGGGAGGAAGAGGTGTTTTGCTGAGACTGTGTGCTGTGTGCCACAGCCTCTTCTGGTCCTCTCCTCTGTCTCTGGTTCCAGGCCTGCAGGAGGTGAGCAGCTTTGCTCAGCATCACCTCCAACTGTGCTCCTCCTACCCTGCAGTCAGGGAACCATGGACTGGAACCTCAAAGCCATGAGCCAACAACCTGTTACTCTTTAAGTTGTCGATATGAGGAATTTATCCCAGTGCCAGGAAGGTGGCTAACACAGTGTGAGCTAAGTACCCCACTACCATGATTCAACACATGCCAGTGCCACCTGGGCAGTGCTGGAGGCTGGCATTAGTTAGAATACACTGGTAGAATGAATCTAATGCAGCCACTGATGACTCAGCCATGCCTCAGGATGTTTAAAGGATTTATAAAGCCAGCGCTTACAGTGGCTGCCTACAGTGAGGGGTGGAAGCGTGAAAGGAGTGTCTGCACTCTGGAGCACTGGGGCCCAGTCACAAGGTGAAAGCCTGGAGTTCACTGCGCAGTGCTGTGTGAAACCATAGCAGGAGCCTGAAGAGGCTTCTACCTGCACTGGAAGCCTGGGTGAACCTCCAAAGGCAATGGGGAAGACTGGAGCTTCTCTGAAGAGGCAAAAACTGGGAGACTTCCTTCTGCCCCTTTTTCTTCCATCCAGGCTACAGGTCTACTGGTTGGTGCCACCCACATGCAGTGTGGGCTTTTTTCCCTATTGCATAAGTCAGTCATCCAAACAAACCCAGAACTGCACTCCAGTAGTTCATCAGGCATTTCTTATTCAAGCTGATGCCACATTGAACCATCACAAGGCTGCCTGTGGATCCTAAGGCATGCGCTTCTGCTTCCCTAGGCCTAGCAATGGATTGTTCCCTCCAAATACTAAGCCCGCCAGCCACAGTGCACAGCGCCAGGGTGGCTCACTGAAGACCAATCAGTCCTCACTAGCAAGGCAACTTTATCAACCCTTTCCACCCTAAAAAGGCCAGTGTTTAACCTTGAGGGATTTATTCTTCTTACCTGCAATCACTTCTCTGTTTGCAGGGCCTCATGCAGCATCTCTCTCCAGGCCTTGTGGAATGTTTGAGCCACAGGAAGGAAAGCCACATGCACCGCACAGTAGCAGGGCAGCGCAGTCACTCCCTCAGAGCGTATGACGACCATTGACCCTTGGCTCCTGGCACCGGGAGGCCTGCAGAATGGGGCTCTGCCTTTCACAAGGGCCTTGGGAGACAGGCAGCACATCAAGTCTGAGACTGATGGCACAGCTCAGCAGAGAGTGCCAGGGTCTGGACTGTTCACTTGTGTTTCTATCCCTGACACTAACCAACTGACAAATTTCTTGGCATCCTGGCACTTTAACTTCTTCCTCTGTAGCTCACAAGCCCCTCCTGCCTGCTTGTTCTCCTACTCCCAGGCTTCTTGGGTGCTTCCTTGTGCTTCCTGGCCAGGCGTTCTCTGCATTTCTGATGTTGGCCTTCTATGTAAATTTTTACCAGAAGCCTTTGAGTAAGAGGAAGATCGATGCACATGTTTGAATTCATCTATAAACACTGACACCCCAGCCCTATCTATTTTAATAAAAGAATAAGGTTATTCAATGAACGCAAATATCACTTGACTATTTAAATGCTTCCTGCAGCATGCCAGATAAACAGTCAGATTCCAGACCAGACTCTAAATGAAGAGCCAATTTGTAAGAGACTGATTCATGCAGTTTTTCTTCCTATTAATCTCCAGTAATCATATGAGTTTGCTTCTCTTTGAAGAGCTAAATCATGACTAACAGATGACCCATACAAACCACTCTCTTCGTAGTACCTCACACATCCAGCCTCAGTATCCTTTTACTTAAGCAAAGGCTTGTTCTAAATTATCTCTGTGGTCTCTTCCGGTGCTAAAATGCTGGGATCTAATTTGAAGTCACCATATCAAAGCCTCTGTTATTAAAGATTTAAAGGCAAGGAAACGTAACTTCAGGCGCCCTCCTCAAGGGCAGGCTTAAATGCAGGCTTGCTCTGAAAGGCCCTTCTAATTCTCCTCTCTTCATCCCATCCAAATCATTTCTCAGCAATGCCAGAGCTGAACAAATACTTTTAAGCAAGATCTTTAAACTTTGAATCCCAAGCCTCATTTTCACTCAATTATTTATCTCAATGCAAATGTCAAACATCTCTATAAGTTTCCTGAAGATAAATATGCATGAAGCTTAGTCTCCGAAATTCAACTCTGGGATTTTGAGGTTGATTTGTTAAATGAAGCTAGATAGGAAATTTAGATATTGAATATAAATGTGTGGGACTATGTAATTGAATCACTTAGCATTCCTCACTCTGGAGAAAATTCTGTCTACAAATATTCCTTTTCCTGTAAATTCTGGGTAATTTTCTAACCATGAAGTCTGGCAGAACTGATAATCTAAATTTTGATTCATTGTTCTACCCCAAATTAATCAGTGCAATTACAAAGAATAACTTTGGAGATTGCATTAATGGAATCTAAACAGAAATAAAAGCCTTTTCTCTTGGAAAATAGAAATATATATCAACCTCTCCATGCCTAGACCAACAGATACCTAACCCTCCAGGCCCCTGCCCCTGACGTTAGAGATTTAAGATTTGTGGTTGCAGTAAAAAAAAAAGTCACATTTTAATGGTTTTGAAGAACATATTATCTACTGCTGTTTTGCTTGTGGATTTTCTAAACTCTGTGTGTTTCTCAGGCTTACAGATGTTAAAGGATGAATTGCCTGGGAGAGGGGGAGAGCAGAGGCAAACCTTCAGTGATCTTCTTAGTACGATGAGGTTTCCAAAGGGCTTTCCTTGTCAGCTGCTTAGTCCTCGCAATCACGAAGGCCCGCAGCAGTGGGGCCAACTCATCACGGACCAGACGCTAAAGTCCGTGAGCCAGTATAACTTTTTTCTCCTCATAAGCTAATCACTTCAAGTATTTTATATACTTTATAGAGAGTTAACATCCCAGCCTTCTCTTGTATACTGCTGTCCTAAACAACTCAAGTCTAACATGCATTTTATTAAATTTTATAGTAGTGCCTCGGTTCATGAACACTTTTGTTTGCAAATAATTCAGTTCTCAAACACAAGTGATTGGCAAGATTGTTTTTGCTTCCAAACTCTACCTCAGGCTAAGGTGATCAACTTGACTCTGGCTGTCTTTTTTTGGCATAAATGTGAACATGGATATTTTCTCCAAAGTCATGGAACAAATTCAATTCATGAACCAAAGTATCCCTGCATTTTACTATGTTAGTATCTATCAATATATTAATAACGCACTTAGCCGGGCATGGTGGCTCACACCTGTAATCCCAGCACTCGGGAGGCTGAGGCAGGAGGATTGGTGAGAGTTCGAGACCAGCCTGGACTACAAAAGTGAGCTCAAGGTCAGTCTCAACTGCATAGCGAGACCCTGTCTCAAAAAGACAAAAATAAATAAATAAATAAATAAATAAATAAATAAATAAATAAAATAATGCGCTGCATCTTACTCCTGTATATACATCATGTAATGCTTCATTTTATAGGATGGAAGCACTAGTTTGTAACAAGATTAAGAAATGATAATTTAGTTCAATTAGATAAAGGAGACTTTGTTAAGAAATGGATGGAACTAAAGATCATCATGTCCGAAATAAGCCATAGTCAGAAATACAAGTACTATCTACTTTCCCTAATATGTGCAATGAAGAAAAAAAAAAAGGCGACATGAACGTTGAAGGAAGATTTTTAGTGGAGCTGTGGGACTGTACGCACCAAAAGAGCCACAGGAATGCTAGAGAGAAATCAGTGCTCTCTAGACCAGGGAGAAAGCTTTTCACCAGAAAGCAAATCGGTGGGAACCTCTGCCTGAGACTTCACCCCACCAGAGCTATGTAAAATGAATTCCCATCGTGTAAGCTGCCCGTGCGGTGAGACTCTGGCAGGGCAGGCGCAGGAGACTGATACGCTGGTCCATGCTTCACAGGACTGGCAAATGCTACGATCCGTAAGAGAACTGCCGTTCCCCGGTGTGGCTTCGTGCTTTCCACAACCCAGCGTGCCTCCTCCCCCGCAGCCACCGCAGCCCATCCACTATCTGCTCCTGTGCCTCTTGTTTGGGGTACTTGAGTCCACCAGCCAGTGTGAGCCGGACCCGGGTCTGGCCCGGCACTGGAGGTGCAAGGGTAGCACACCACGCCTTCCCTTCACTCCTCTCCTGCCTGCCTGCTTAAGCGTCAGCGCTACGCCCCAGAAGAGGTTAGGTGAGACTGATGCAGGGTGCCACCGCTGCTCCTGTGACAGCAATGGAATCTGCACGTCACAACGTGACGTCCGCGATGGGCAAGACGGTACCACTATCACTGGGTTAAGGAGAGCGGTTGCTGATTTCAGACGATGTTACAGACCTTCAACAAACCCAGAGGTATGATACGCACACCATTTGCTTACAGAGAGACGACCAATTAAGAGGCGTTTTCGACATCTGTTCTGTGCCCTTTCTAATTAAAGACACCATAAAAAGGATGACATTCTCTATGGACAAAAAATTTGATCCTGTTCTGAAGACAGAACTAAATGACCAATTTATGAGCAGTGTGAATCAATCTATGTGTATCTATGCAATTAAAGTTTCCAGGTGCTTGATGCTGAAAGATTTCAATGCCAGCTTGTTCTAGCATTCTTAGGATAGGTCTTACAAATGAAATTGCAATTTGTGGCTTGAAAGACAAGAAGTACTTGTATAAGGAAGAACATTGATGAGGAAGAAAAGGTGCTGCAGGCCAAGGAAACAATGGGCAAAGGTGAAGAGACTGAAAGACTCCTGGTGTGTGACTGCACCGGAGAGAGGGACTGAGACAGGGGATAACGGGAAGGGCTTCGCATCCAGAGAGTTTTAATAGGCCGTAAAGCGTCCTTAGGAAGACCGTGTGTGTGTGTGTGTGTGTGTGTGTGTGTGTGTGTGTGTGTGTGTGTGAGATGGCCTGAGTTTTGCACACTTCTCTAGAAACAACATGAAAGCGATATTGAAAAGAGAGCAGCAGGCTCTAGCGGGATTTCTGGGTGGAGACTGGGGTCTGGGAATAGGGGAACAAAGCAGGATGCTGCTACAGTAACTGGGGCCCTGCGGGCACAGCTGGGACCCAGAGCAGCCCAGAACACAGCGCCAAGAAGCTGCTGTGTGAAGAAGATGCAAACGTAGCCTTCAGGAGTCTGGGCCTTATCAAAAGAAGGAAAAGTGAGCATCACAAATGACCGCAGGATTCTCTTTTTAAGCGACAGCAGAATGGTGTTATTTTTGACAGACACAGAAGCTAAATTGAGTGATAAAAAATACTTGCTTTTTTAAAAAACGTGGAATTTGAAGAGTCCTCATAACTTGTTTCTCTGGGAAACAGAGCTTGGAGCAGTGACTCAAGAACTTGGGCGATAGTGAAAGAAGGGTGATTCTGGAAGAAGGGAGGCCGAGGCCCATGCTGGAGTCAGGGATTCATTCCCAGACTGGCTGTCATCTCTCTGGGCACCCAGCAGAGCCAGGGCAGGGGCTGTCAGGCTCGCTCACTCAGCCTGTAGAGCTTTGACACAGGCAGGGCGGGTTTGCTTCGGATTAGTCTGTGGTGAGAGGAGGAAGGGACATTAATTACTGGGCTCCCTGCAGACCCCTGTTTCTTGTTAGTCAGAGCTCCCTCCGGGGAAACTCACTTTCCTCACTCTCTGGCTCTGAGGCAGTAGCCCCAGATGCCAGGAGCCAAAGCCCACAGTGCATGGCTTTCCCCCAAATCCCAGGATGTGGGGAGCCAGCAGGCCCAGGAGTGCATCTGTTTGCCCTGGACAGGTCACCGAGGGGAGTGACTGATGCCACTAGGGAAAGACAGGTGGCTGCACCGCTGTCGTGGATGCCTGTCACTGCCTTTGTCAGGAGGGCCGTGTCAAGGAAGACCTCACTCTGATACAGGACACTTGGAGACACCTGCATGGAGAATGGCAGAGAAGAGGAGGTACAGCCCAGAAACCTTTGGGGAGCCTGGAAATGAACAACACAGGGTCCATATCCATCATTTGGCCCCGTAAATTTGTGATCGGAAGTTTGGGAGTGGGGTGAAGCCTTGAAGGGACAAGCAGAGGGAACAGGAGTGGAAAGTCGAGACTGTGACACTGGCACCGAGGCGCAGTGGGGAGAGCGAGAGAAGACACACTGTGACGGCAGGGGAAAGTCACCCGGGAACCAGAGCAGAAGATGGAGCACAGTGGGATGGTCCTTTCTGGCTGCTAGGACGAAATGGTGCATGCCAGGTAGTGGGAAGAGCACAAATTTACTTCTCACAATTGAAGATGAAGGGATCTGGGGACAGTGCATTGTCTGTGTCCTCTCAAGTGGAAAGGGCAGGGCAGCTCCCTGGGGATTCTCTCATGAAGGCACTAGACTTATTTCCAAGGGGCTTCATCCACATAGCCAATCTGCTCCAAAACATACTACTCCATGCATCACAATGGTGGCTACTCTGGGGGTGGGACACAGACTTTAACCATGGAGGGAGGAATGGGAACACTTCAGAAGAGTAACTATGGCAACATGTCCATGTAGCAGAAAGTTCTGGAAGAGTAAGAAGAGGAAGAAGGAAATGGAATCTGGCCATAAGATTACACATGCTGTTCAATAAAAGGAAATTCTTTCATACCTCAACCCTAGATGCGGGGCAAAGTCCATGTGCTAAAAGTCCCCAGGAGACATTCCTCTGGGAGATAAAAGAGCATAAGCATTTGATTCTACAGACACAGGTCCAGACATCGTGGCAGGGGAGTGACAGCCTGGGGCCTGGACAGTCACAGAGCCTTTTTGTCTGCATTATATAGCTGATTTATGTTCCTTAACTTGGTAAATATAAAGTATGTTGAAGGACTTTACAGGGAACAGCAATCAATCATTATTATTAATCTTCCTAATAAGACAAAACTGCTTTATTTTTATGTAGCAGCTTCTGTTCTCTGGCAAAATATGTTTGCACTTTGCATAACTGGTGAGCATACAACGTTTGCTTGTTTTTTTTCAAATTTTAGCATAACATTATATACATTTTCTTAGTACAAAGTCTTTAGATCTAGCCCTTTATTCACGTGATACATCTGTACCGCAGGTCTTCACATCTACATCCTGGAAGCACAAGGTGCCAATACCCAGGGAGCACTCAGGGAGAAAAGATTCACCTAAGCTGTATTCCTGCTCACAAAAGGAACACTTAACTTTTTTATTATTATTACTTTTAATAAGAGATTACAATGTGACAGATTCAAAACATGTTAGTAGTGCATTCCCAATAATTGATACAATGCATATTGTCCTCATTGTAATTTTACAGGGCACAGGGTATAGACATGATAAATTTTTTAATGGTTATTGGTACAATAGATTTCTTCTCTTTGATCTAAGAGAAGGTAGTTGTCTACACAGCCAAATGTTCCATAATTGCAGTGTGTTACTGGTGAAACTGGCAATGTTGGAAGCTGTTGATTAGGGCCTTTTACAGCTCAGCATACTAATCTAGCTTTACATTTTTATGCCTTGTGGTAAACTTTTTTGCTGTGTGGACAGAAGCAAGTTAAAGCAAGACCTGTATAACAAAACATGCATTTTTTGTATCTCTCCAGGTCAGTTAAATCCCCTCAGGATTTACTTTGGAACTGTGTACAGTGCTTTGTAGAATTGTTCTCCGCGTCAGCCGTCTGGATGAGTCACAACCATTGCTTGAAGGTCTTCTATCTACAATTTATAAAGAACTAAAAACCATTAGGATCCCAAAATTAAAAGACCCAATCCAGAAATGCGCATCTGAGATGAACAGGCACCTCTCAGAGAAATTCAAGAAGCCTACAAATACCTGAAGAAATGCTCCACGTCGCTAGCCATTCGTGAAGTGCAAATTAAAAGAACAATTAGATACCATCTCACCCCAGAAAGAGTGGCTATCATAAAGAAATCAACCAGCAACAAATGTTAGAGAGGCTGTGGGGATAAAGGAACGCTTCTGCACTGCTGGTGGGAATGGAGACTGGTGCAACCATTATGGAAAGCAGTGTGGAGGATCCTTACAAAACTAGAATTGGAAATTCCGTTCAATCCAGCTATCCCCCTACTGGGAATTTTCCAAGAAGAACTGAAAATATCATACCATAGTGATATCTGTGCACCTATGTTTATAGCAGCCCAATTCATAGTAGCCAAATCTTGAAAACTACTAAAATGCCCATCATATGAAGAATGGTTGAAAAAAGGAACCATTGGAATGGTTCCTTTTATACAATGGAATATTACTCATCTATAAAGAATGATAAACTAGAAGGCTTCATATGTAAATGGATGTATATTGAACATATACTCATAAGTGAAATAAACCAGACCTACACGTGTAAATATTGTATAATCTCCCTAGTGTAAGAACTCAAAAGAAGAAATAGAAATGGAAAGGCATAACATAGCTGAAGGGAAATCAAAGACTTAAGGGTGAAACTGCAAAGTGACTGGAAACAGAAAAGAGAGGAAACATAGCAGGAGCGAAACTGCGCACTTATATGCACAGGGTGAATTAGACAAGGATCCTAAGAAACCTCAAAAGGTTTTTGACACTGATAATAGCAATATGTAACACTAAAACTGTGCTTGGAATGCCTGTCATTCTAGTCTTTTAGGTGTGTGCTACTTCCAATGTAATTTCAGTTACTGTTATATTCTCATGTAAGTGGTTGGTTTACAAGAAAACAAAGCAAGGTATTAAATGAGAGTAAGAGACTAGGAAAAACGCCCAAGGTTGGGCAGGCTAAAGTTTGGTACACTCTTATACCTCTAAATATCTGTGTAAAAATGTGTCACTGCTTTTATCAGATTCCACAGAGATTTATTAGAATATCAATGATTGATGGAAAATAACAATTTCAAGTTAAGTCTAAGATATTCGATATTCAGAAAGACAGTGATAGCAAGCTCAGGCACCCATGGTTTAGAGTAATAGCATCACTAAGCTTTTCTTCTGGGTGGCTAAGAATACAAGTTTCCAAGAACGTTTAACGTGAAGCCACGTGCCGCCTGACACCAGCGGCAGCCTCTTGCATCTGCAAACCCCATCTCCCTATTGTGTCACTTTCTTTTGTGCTTGAACTAATCTTGTGTTTGCTCCCAGAGTAACAAAACTGCCTGACAATGCTCTTCTAGGAGTGTACCCCTGCTTTGAAATGGCACATGACTGCACTAGAATTTCAAATCTTCAAATCATATAAAAAGTAACTTCCAGTGGAAGATGAAACAAAGTTCACGCCCGGGTAGCTGAAAAGCCCACTTTTTGAAGGAAAATGAAAATAGCCAATGGCAAGCTAGAAGGCAGTTTGCCAATTATGAGAATCAGGCCCTGGGAGACTGAGGACCAAAATGGCACTAGTATGGTTTGTGCCTAGTTGTTCCCCTCCACAGCCTCATGCAGTCATGGGGCGGGGACTTCTAGAGTTTGAGATCAATTCATGATCCACTGGGATTAAGGGTGATCCACAGGGACTGTAGGTCTTAGTACTGCTTGGATCATGGGTGTCAGTGCTACACCCAGCCTGGGGCAGAGAGCCAGAAGGCAATATCAGAGAAGCAGAGAGGCAGACTCTCTTCTTGTCGCCATTGTTGCTGTTCCATGGCCATGAACCGCTGCTCTCTGCCATGTGCCAGTCTGCCTTGGAGCCAGCCGAGTACGGACTGAAACCTCCGGTAACTGGGAGCTACATAAACCTTTCCTTCCTTCATTTTGGGCGTCGGTATTTGTCCCAGCAATGAGAGAAGAATCACTGAGGCAGGCAGTGAGGACTGGCGGTTTCCCCTTGTGGTGGCTTAGTTCTACTGGATAGCAAATCTCAACAGGGACAACGATCAGGGAGCCGTGTTCTCTCGGAGCCACTCATTCATGCACACACACTTTCTTCCAACCGAGAACGTAGCGTGTGAGCGGCAAATGTCAGCAGCACACGGCCTCTGACACAATGGGCTCTCTTGTGATCAGTGTCAGGAAAACCACTGAGCAGGGGACAGGTCACGGCTTAGGCTGAGACAGTATTAGTTTTTTTCTCATGGCTATAACAAATCACCACAGACAAACTGGTTTAAATTGCTTTTTTTAGATTATTCTTCAGTTTTATATCTTCAAGCCACTTAGACTTCCTGCGCATCCTGCAGGCCGCATACCTTGAATGACAAAAAGGAAATGAGCATCAGCCACGCTGCGAACTGGGACCCGGGACCGGAAGGAACAACTTGACCACTACCCGGAGAGGCGGGCGCCTCCACAGCTCAGTGTGTGGGGCTCTCGTCTAGCTCCGGGTTGGTGTGGCGCGTCATGCAGAAGGGTGAGGTGACAAAGCTGAGCCAGGACCTGGTTCCCTGGGACCAGAGTGCCACTTTGGCTCACTGTTACGGTTTGGATCTAGATGCCGCCCAAGAGCCTCAGGCACTCACAGGCAGGCTCTGAGAAGGTGGTTATACCGTGGGAGCTGACAGCTGATCAGCTGTTAGGACCCCGGGTTTAGTTGGCAAAAGCAGGTCTCTGGGGACATGGCTGGAGGAGGAGCTTATCTCTCTCCCCAAGTCCTCACTCATTCTTCCTGCTTCCAGCCCATCGGGCTTCAAGTAGGTTCTGCTACAGAGCCCTGGGCCCTGTCACTCCACTTGAAGACAGGTGCCCATGGACGAAAATCTTGACCAACTGGGAGCCAAAATAAGCCTCTGCTCTTTACATTACAGGGGTAGGTGTTGTATCTCAGCAGAGAAGAAAGTAAGTGAAGCACTTGGCCCTAGGACGTGCGGCTGGGTGGATTGGCGCGAGCCTCTGGGTCTTTTAGGAGTTCTACCACACCAGTGTTGGACCTGGGAAACACAATTTCTGGGGTCTAGAGCAGGTTTCAGGTCACCAGGTCAGGTGGGAAGACGCCGCCTCACCCAGGCTCTAGGGCAGGTGGCACCAGCAGCTGGCACTGCAGTGGCAGCAAAGGATGAAGAGGTGGCCGCACTCTCCTGTGCCCTGTGTCTCCTGCCCTTTACCCGGGAGCAGGGCACCTTTCAGCAGAGGCTCCCATGGAAACATAGTGTAGCGCACTGCAGCACGGGCAGTGGGTGGGTGCGGTGGAAGGAACTAGGACACCGTGTGTGTGTGTGTGTGTGTGTGCACACGCATGCACACATGCACTGGAGAGAGTACAGAGTGTCTAGTTGGCCATCCTGCTGACACCACTCCTCTATCCTATCTGGTTTCTGGGGACATTTTGCTGAGTTTCCCAAAGGTTACAGCCAGAACCCACGGTCCCTTCCATTCTGCATCCAAGGAATGCAGGTGTTATGGTTTGCACATAGATGTCCTCCCAAAGCCTCATGCACTCATGGGACTGCTTCTGGAATTCAGAATTGATTATTGTGAAAGTGAGTGCCGCACCTTCCCTGGGGCAGGTGATTCGACTTTCAGTGTAAGATAGGAAGAGAAGTGAGCTGCTCAAGCCGCTGCTAGCTCTCTCCCTGCGCTCTTGCTCTTGCCAGCTGCCATGAAAGGTTGTTTTCTGCCATGTGCCTCTCTGCTTTGGAGCAGCTGAATACGGACTGAAACCTCCAGTAGCCATGAGCTAAATACAGCTTTCCTTCCCTTGTTTTGAGTGTCAGCTGTTTGTCCCAAGAACAAGAACAGAGTGACTAAGACAACAGGCTTCTCTGTCCTCCGGGAAGAGGGAGTAGGAACGTGTTCCCTTCCTGTGTGTATGCACACAGCACCCATTGTGCTCGGCTTCTTGGACTCTGTATCACTGCGGCATCTCGGCATCTATACTCAGCGCCTCCACTGTGTGACACCGGGTGCCCTGGAAACTATAGTGCCACTGAGCTCTGTTGCTTCCAAGTTACGAATCGTATCTGTGTCACACTTCCTGAGACCCAGGCCTCCAGAGAACCTCTCTTTCCACAGAATGGCACCATGGCTGTCACCTGTTGCTCAGAGACAAAACCACAACTGCATCGCAGCCCCTTGGACTTAAGCTGTGGAATGTATCATGGCGCAATAAATCCTGTATTACTGGGAAGAGCACAAATACTCATGCTTAAGAAAATAAATCAGCACCTCCAAGTCCATGAGCCAACCTAATTTTATAGGAGTGGAGCCAAGAACTCGGAAACACAGCTTCTCCAAGCACCTATGACCTGGACCCATGCGCTTCTGTGGCTGGCTAGGGGCTGCATCAAACCCAACAGGACAAAAAAATTTAAAAAGGAGATAGACATCATTAAAGTGAACCTAGCAGAACTCTGAGAGATGGAGAAACGCATCTAGAAAATTAAAAGTTCAATGTAGAACTTCATCAAGAAAATAGACCAAGAAGAAGAAAGAGTCTACAAACTTTAAGGTAGGTCTTTAGAAATGGCTCACAGTTAAGGCGAAAAGTGAGTACCTCCTATGGGACGTACAGGGGTCACCATTAAGTGAGCTAACACCTACCTGGGGAATTATAGGTGGGAAAAAAGACACAGAATGCTTATCTAATGAATTGCTTCCAGAAATGTCCCATATCTAAGGAGAGATAAGGACATGAGATTTATAAAGCCCTTTTTTTTTTTTTTTTTTTTTTTTTTTTTTTTTTTTTTTTTTTTTTTTGTAATGGGTTTGCCACAAGAGCACAGGTGTAGTGAAAACCACCACTAAATCAAAGCCAACATGGGAAAGGAAGACTCGCATTAATCACATCGGCATTGTACACGTGGACTGTGGCAAATCCACCACCAGCAGCCATCTGATCTACCACTGCAGTGGCATCAACCAAAGAACCACTGAAAAATATGAGGAGGCTGCTGAGATGGGGAAGGGTTCTTTAGGTGTACCTGGGTCCTGGACAAGCTGAAATGCAAGCGTGAGCATGGTATCATCATTGACATCTGCCTGTGGAAATTTGAGACCAGCAAGTATTATCTGACCATCACGGATGCCCCTGGACACAGAGACTTCATCAGAAACATGATTATAGGCACATGTCAGGCTGACTGTGCTGTCCTGATTGTTGTTGCTGGTGTCGGTGAAATCAAAGCTTTATCTCCAAGAACGGGCAGACCCACGAGCATGCCCTTCTGGCTTACACACTTGGTGTGAAACAACTAATTGTCGGTGTTAACAAAACAGGTTTCATGGAGCCACCCTACAGCCAGAAGAGATACGAAGAAATTGTTCAGGAAGTCAGCACCTATGTTAAGAAAATCAGCTACAACCCTGACACTGTAGCTTTTGTGCCAGTTTCTGGTTGGAATGGTGAAAGCATGCTGGAGGCAAGTGCTAACAGGCCTTGGTTCAAAGGATAGAAGGTCACCCGTCAAGATGGCAATGCCAGCAGAACCACTCTTCTCGAAGCTTTGGATTGCATCCTTCCACCCAGTTGCCCAACTGAAAAGCCTTTGCAGCTGCCCCTCCAGGATTTCTACATAATTGGTGGTATTGGCACTGTCCCCGTGGGCTGAGTGGAGACTGGCGTTCTCAAACCCAGTATGGTGGTCACTTTTGCTCAGGTCAACGTCATAACTGAAGTCAAATCTGTTGAAATGCACCATGAGGCTTTGAGTAAAGCTCTTCCTGGGGACAATGTGAGCTTCAACATCAAGAATGTGTCTGTCAAAGATGTCCACTGTGGCAATGTTGTCAGTGACAGCAAAACTGACCCACCAATGGAAGCAGCTGGTTTCACTGCTCAAGTGACTATCCTGAGCCATCTCTGCCAGATCAGTGCTGGTTTGCCCCTGTCCTGGATTGTTATACAGCTCACATTGCTTGTAAGTTTGCTGAGCTGAAAGAAAGACTGATCACCAGTCTGGTAAGAAGCTGGAAGATGGGCCCAAGTTTTTGAAATCTGGTGATGCTGCCATTGTCGACGTGGTTCCAGGCAAGCCCACGTGTGTCGAGAGCTGCTCTGACTACCCACCCCTGCATCATTTCGCTGTTCATGATGAGACACATAGTTGCGGTGGGTGTCATCAAGCTGTGGACAAGAAGGCTGCTGCAGCTGGCAAGGTCACCAAGTCTGCCCAAAAAACTCAGAAGGCTAAATGAGTATTAACCCTAGCACCTGCCACCCCAGTCTTATTCAGTGGCAGAAGACCAGTCTCAGAACTGTTTCTCCAAAATGGCCATTTAAGTTTAATAGTGAAAGACTGGTTAATGATAACAATGCATTGCAAAACCTTCAGAAGGAAAGGAGAATGATTTGTGGACTATTTTCTGTGGGTCTGTGGCAGTTTTTAAATCATTAGTTTTAAAAAATCAATACATTTTAATAGAAACAACTTGACCAAAAATCTGTCACACAATTTTGAGACCCATTAAAACAAAGTTTAATGAGAAAAAAAAAGATTTGCAAAGCCCAAAAGTCATTGAGCAGAAGCAACCTAAAAGGCCCTTTTCGCCATATACATTACGAGAAAACTTCTAAAAGTACAAAAACAATTGTAAAAGCAGCAAGAGAAAAGCATCAAGTTAAAAGTACAGGGTTATTTCTAGGCTACTAGCAGATTTCTCAACAGAAAATTTTCATATGAGGGAGCACCGACAATGTATTGGCACTGCTGGATGACTTCGACAACCTGCCAAGAGTACCACGCTCAAAGATGTAGAGGAACTAAAGTCTTCTGAAGATCAGCAAAAGCTTGAGCACCACTATGTCTGCCTTCTAAGAAATGCCTCAGGAATTCTTCAAATGGAAACAAGAAGAAGATAGTATTGTGAATGTCTATTAGAAAACAAAATTCACTGAGAGAATACTTAGACATACACAGAATACTTTGATATTGTAATGATGGTATGTAAATTATATATATATATATATATATATATATATATATATAGAGAGAGAGAGAGAGAGAGAGAGAGAGAAAAGTCAAATTGTCAAGAATAAGACCATAAAAATTATTTTAAAAAATATTAAGATGCACGGGCTGGTGAGATGGCTCAGCAGTCTAAAGCATCTCCTTAAGCAAGCTAGGCAACCACAAGGACCGAGGTTCAATCCCCAGCACCACATGCTGCGCCAGTGCCTCCCCCGGAGCAGGCTGAGCTGTCCATAACATGAAAAATAAAAAAAA
Source organism: Myocastor coypus (assembly GCA_004027025.1). Classification (NCBI taxonomy): domain Eukaryota; kingdom Metazoa; phylum Chordata; class Mammalia; order Rodentia; family Myocastoridae; genus Myocastor; species Myocastor coypus. The sequence goes on along the minus strand of PVJA010001482.1, from coordinate 58,839 downwards.
ATTAAGACGCACATTACGGGGCTGAGGAGATAGTTCAGTGGCATATGCTCCTGCCTGGCAAGCACAAGTTCCCAAGTTCAATCCCCACCACGATATACATATTGTTTCTTTTTCCTAATCTCTTTTGCTTTCCCTCATCTTCATCCTCTAATTCTTCTTGCTACAAATTCCATTCTTTTTGATACTATTAATCTTAGCTTCATGTTTATGACATACAATTGTTATGTTTGATGACTTGATTTCTGTATCAATAAGTAGACTTTTTGTGTATTATGTTGTCCTATCCCCCCAAAAATATACATATATATATGGATTTTATATGTGGGGACAAACTCTGGAGTTTGTATAGCATCGGAAGTTAAACTGTTGGGGCTGGGGAGATAGCTCTGTGAAACAAATGCTTGCCTTGCAAGTGCAAAGTCGTGACTTCGAACCCCGGTCCCACAAAAAACAAAACAAAGCAAAATAATAAGTTAATCTGTTATCAACTTAAAATAATTCATTTCAATTCTAAGATATCTTATGCAATCCTCATGATCACCACAAAACAAAATTTTACATGGTTATATACATGATAGAAAGAAAAAATCAACATGTATCAAAAATTATCAGATAGCAAGGATGAAGAAAGGAATAAACAAGCTATGAAAAACAAAACAAAAAGCAAAAGTAAGATGGCTGCAATAAAACCTTATCCTATCCACAATTCCCTTGAATATAAAATAATTAGGTTTTCTAGCCAAGAGACACAAAGTAGCTAAATGCATTTTTAAAAAGAAAGGAGCCAACTCTGTGTTGCCTCCTCTGCTTAAACCCTGAAGACATAGATTATATGAGAGTGAGGGATAGAAAAAATATTATATGTAAATCATAACCAGAAGAGTATAGGGGCGGATATACTTGCATCTTATAATACTGATTTTAAGTCAGAACCAGACATTGTAGTGGCTGGATTTTTTGTCTATGGGAGCCTAAATTATAGGAGTAACAGAATCTTTATTAGTGCGTGACCAATGTGCTCCCCCTCCTAACTGGAAGGACTCAGGGTCCAGTTCTTGGTGCCTGTTTAGCCTATATAGGTTGCTATGTTGCTATGGAGACTAAGCTGGAATGCCATGCCTACTTATGTGCGTAGGGTCATTGCCTGCGTAGAGAGATCTATGGCTACATATGGGAATATGGTCCAGCTCTTTTTTTAATTGGTCACGTTTCTTCCTTTATCCATGTTTCTGAAGGGTTTTTTTGTTTGTTTATTTTCTGTTTTTTTGTTTTTGGTGGCACCAGGGACTGAACTTAGGACCTTCTACTTGCCAGGCAAGCACTTATTCCACTGAGCTATCTCCCTGCCAACCCCATGTTTGTGACATTTTAACAAGAGGAGAGGAGCGGAAATGAGGCAGTTCAGGGAAGGCCAAGTGGGAGGAGGCCTAGCCCAGCTGTTTTCTATCTAAACACAAGGCAGGGGCCAGACCAAGTTGATTCTGCCTCAGTCTCTCCTACTTCTAAAGGGAATAGGGTGCTGTGCAGAGCACTTGCCTTAGGACACTGTCGCCAACAACGTAACACACAAAAAGTTCACTATTTGTTGATACAGAGGCCGAGTCATCAAACATAACAACGTCATGTATGTCACAAACATGCAGCTAACATTAATGCTATCAAAAAGAATGGAAATTGTAGCAAGGAGAATTAGAGGATGAAGATGAGGGAAAGCAAAAGAGATTAGAAAAAAGAAACAAGTGCTATTACGTACATGTACCCACTCCCCAAAACGATCATAAAATGTATGTGCTGCAGATATGTACCAATAAGAGAAATGATAAAAAGACAGCCAGTAAAATCTTGTACATGATTAAATAAATAAATAAATACAGTTGTAGAATTCATCCATAGAGTGGATGCTAATACATGTGGACAGGCAAATAGATAACAATGTAATAGGTAGAGGTCTTCAGTGTCTCACTTTCAACTATGGATGAGTCAGCCAAACAGAAAAGAATAAAAATTGGACTTAGCTTACATTTAAAACTGAATGGACTTAAGAACCATACAGAACTTTGCATCTAAAAACAACAGACAGGGCCAGGGATATACTTCAGTGGCACAGTACTTGCCTTGCAAATCTGAGGTCATGAGTTTGAGTCCCAGTACCAAAAGAAAGAAACACACACACACACACACACACACACACACACACACACACACAATTTTCTCCACTGTACATGGAACGTTCTCCAGTATGGAGCATAAGTTACCATACAAAATAGGTCTTAACAAATTTGGAAAGATTAAAATCATACTTAGGATCATTTCAGTTCACAGTGTTATAGAACTATAAACCAATAACGGAAGGATTAGCGGAATATTAACAAACACTTTGAAATTAAACAACATAGTCTTGAAAAATCAAGGAGTCAAAGAATAAATTAGAAGTGAATTTGAAAAATATTTTTAGACAAATAACATAAACACAACATACCAACACATATGAAATGAAGCAAAAGCAGTGCGAAGAGGGAGTTCTAAAGCAATGAACATCTGGATGATGAATATGTTCATTATTTATATCTAAATTGTGCCAGAAAAAAGAAGAGGAAGAAAAAGAGAAAGAGAAAAAGAAAAAGGAGAATGGGGAGAGGAAGGAGAAGGAGGAGGAGGAGGAAGAGGAAAGAAAAAGCATTCAACCAAGTCAAACAATATTTTTCAATAAAAATGCTCAATAGTTTAGGTGTAGAAAGAAAGTTTCTCAACATAGGAAAATTATTTAAGAGAAAACCAGAGCTAATATTGTATGGGAAAACTGAACACTTCTTAACTAAAATCTAGGAGGAGGAGAGGATACCTGCTTTTATAATTTCCATGTAGCATAGTACTAGAAATACAGTAGAAATCACAGAAGAAAAAGAAGTAAAAAGCAATCAAATCAAAAGGAAAATATAAAATTATCAGTGTTTGTCATGGCACTACATACAAAACATAAGCGGATGACACCTGCATGCATACCCCTGCATACAAGTGCATGCGCGTGTGCGTGCACCCACACGCATGACAGAATTGACGAAAGCATTCAGCGAAGTAGTGGGATACAAAATCAACGTGCATGAATCAGTAGCATTTTTGTTGGGGGGGAGGACCAGGGTTCAAACTCGCGACCTTGCACTTGCCAGGCAGGCACATGTACCACCGAGCTATCTCCCCAGCCCCTCGAATTGGTAGCATTTATACACAAGTAATGCCCTAACTTAAAAGAGTAATGAAGAAAACAACTGAATTTACAATAAAATTAAATAAAACATTTGAGATAAATTTAAACAAGGAAGAGAAAAACCAGTACACTGGAAAGTAGACAGTGTTGATGGAAGGACCTGAAGACAATCCCATGGAAAGCTGCCCTGCATGCATGGCTCAGAAGCAATATTGCCAGAATGTTCATGCCACCTAAAATAATATACAGACTCGATATGAACCCTAAAAATGTCCCCATGCAATTCTTTGCAGAAATTGAAAATACAGTCCTACAATTCATATGGGATCTTAAAGGATGTCAAGTAGTCAAAACAATCTTGAGAAAGAAAGGGTTGAAAGTATCACGATTCCTCAAGTAAAATTACGTTACAAATCAATAATAATGAAAACAGCATTTAAAAACATGGGCATTTCATATCATCTACAAAAAAAAGACATCAAAATAGACACATAGACCAGCCAAAAATATGGCTCTCAAATAATTCCAAGCATATTTGGCCTTCCTGAGTTTGAACAAGAAAGATGAAAGGTGAAAAGAGTTTTCTCCAATAAATATCTTTGAAAACTGGGTTTCTGTATGTCAAGAAGCAAAGAGGGAAGCTTATTTTAAACCATACTCAAAAATCAACCCCCAATGGTAAGATGACAACGTGAGACCAGAAGCTATACAATTCCTAGAAGAGGTTGCAGCGAGAAAAGCTCTTAGAAGACAAAGAAAGCTACCTCCAGGATATTATTCTTGGCAACGACATGAAGGCTGTTACAGCAAAGCTTTAAGCCAAAAATAAATGAGATGACATCAAACTAAACTTCTTCTATGTAGGAAAAAATAAAACCAATAAAGCAGAGTGTAGTTTCCCATAAGCTGGGAAAATATTCTAAACCAAATAGGTGATAAGAGGTTAATAATTGAAGATTTATAAAGAACTCAATAGTGAAAAAACAAGGAATCTGATTGGATGATTGGAAGATGAACAAAAGCCTTACCTCGCTATTTCTCCAGAGAGGACAGCAAGTCATCGACACAGATAAAATCGTGCTCGATGCTGGGACATAAATTGCAGAAAACAAGAAATAGGAAGAAAGCCATGCCTGTAATATTAGCACAGTGTGATGTATAAAAGAAATCACTACTCTTTGTGGTTTATGAGGTTAATTCTGATTATTTAGTTTTGCTTTTTGATTTTTTATGTATTATTAAACTATAATGATTACTAACATTATCAAGTGTTACCCTTATTCACACACCCCATCCTTCATCTGGACACAGGTGGTTAGGGCGGGCTCCCCAGGCACCATACAACTCCAGTGAAATCACCACCCCATTTCACCGGCGTATACCCACTAAATTATCCAAGTCTGTGGATGAGCCAGCAATCCAACTCTTAGGAATATATTCACAGTAACTGGAATCAGTACATCCAAGAAATATCTGAACACCTGTATTTATTCTGTAGCTTTCTGGAAATTATATAAATTATGGGAGTAATTTACACTTCCACCAGTGGTTGATTAGATGAACTCTTAATCAGTGTAAGTGTTATATAGCTAGAATAAAATAGTAGTGAGACCTAAAAGAGACAGAAGTCCAGTCTTTTGTGACAATGTGGATGGCTTTGGCAGGCATGAAATTAAGTGAAGTGAGCAAAGACTCACAGAAGGAGTGAGCAGGGTGGTGGTAAAGTATAGACCTGGGAAAGGGCAGGCGTGCACCAAAGGATCGAGTCTCAGGCAGAGAAAGTGAGCTTTAGCAATTTGCTAAGTAGAATAGGACTATGGTAAATCACTGTGCAGTGGATGTTTCATTTTTTATTGTCTTTTTGAGACAGGATCTCGCTATGCCATTCAGACTGGCCTTGAATTCACTTTGTCGCCCACGGTGGTCTCCAACTCACAATGATCCTCCCACCTCAGCCTCTCAAGTGCTGGGGTAAGGAGCATTTTAAATTACTAAAGAGTGGATTTTAAATATTTTGCCTCCAACTGATAACTATGCAATGTGATGAATTTGTTTATCTGATTTAATCATTCCCAATTGTAAACATATATCAAAATATCACATTGCATCATCACATAAGTATAACAATAAACATTTTTCTTTATGGCTAATTGGAGCTTTATATGCCTCACAAAAAATGAGCATATTTTCAATTAAAATTAAAACTACTGGCAAATGTGGCACACAGCTATAATCCCAGCGCTGGAAAAGCTGAGGCAGGAGAGTTACAAGTTGGAGGCCAGCTAGAGCTACGTAGTGGGACCCGGACCAACAAAGGAAGAAGAAAGGGAGAGAGACAGACAGACACAGAGGCAGAGAGACAGACACAGACAGAGACAGAGTGAATTAAAAGTTAAATTAAACAAGCAAAACAAGTAGGAATCCAGCTCTAGAGTGCGACTACAGAGAGAAGACGCCTCTTGCTGTGGCGCTCTGACAGAGCATGCGCAGAGAGCAGAATACATAGTATCTTTTCCCAGCTTATTTCATGGTTTGAGGCTGATATCCCACAACAAAAGGCAGACTGACGAGAGAAAGTGCATAACTCAGTTATTTGATCCAAATTTTCTGTAACATGAGAGTCTACAGAAGCGCAAATCCAAAGATTCAGGTGAAATTGATCTTACGATAATCTCATGAAAGAAACGGATAGTTGTGGAGAGAAACATGACCAGACAAAGAGGTATTACCAAACGGCAATAAACGGGCTGGCAGTTGTGGAGGCCCACCCGAGTCTCCTTGCACTTCCGCTGTCAGGTGTGCCTTTCCCGCTGTCATGAGCAGGGCACCTGTCTCGTGAGCGTCTTATGGCTGCCTCCACGGCAGGCGGGTTGCACCGCGCCCGTTCTGGGCTCTGTGGGTTTCTTTGGGCGAGTGCAGGGGCGAGGAGATGGGAGAACTGCTCCCTCAGAGCTTCCCTATCTGCTTCAGCCTGGAAGTCCTCTGAACATCGGCGCGCCATCCTCTGGGCGTAACTTGACCTCAGCCCTCCGATCTCTGCATGCTGTCAACTCCAGGTGCTCAGGAAGCCCATGCCCAGTTTCGGACACTTGTTCCAATCCATTGCTCAGATCTCTCTAGTTGTCCTGGGATTTGCCGTTGATTATCATCCAAATGCCCTCCATCTTCCTCTTTCTGCCCCAGCAGACTCCCAAACTTCTTGCTTTAATACGACCTCTTCTCACCTGTGAGGATATCATTCCCCGACAGTGTTTCCAAACTGTGTTTTCCTGTCCTATACTACACGATACTAGACCTTTAGGATCTCGCAGCCACACCCAGACAATTTTCCCTCTCAGTACCATAAAAGAAGCTCATGCTGCCGTGTCCTGCACCCCACACTCTGTATCACAGTTACCTCCTGCTGACCAAGTGGCTTGTCCCACGAGCCTCTGGCTGTGCGTCCACACCCACCGCGAGCGTGCTGCTACACCAGCCTCCCGACACAGATGGCAAGACTAGTTCTTATCTCACAGGAAAATAGGAACAATCAGAGGAAACGTTTGTCCCTTGCCTATTACAAGGCTTAGCAACACAACGAGCCTATGCCCCCTGCGTGCCCTTCTGCTGCAGTCAGTGGACCGTGCGGGCTCAATCTGAGCCCGGTGCTGACTCCATGCGTGGCCTCATTTCAGAGCAGTTCCCTGGCAGCTAACCTTTCTTCCTAAAAATAACCATTTTCCCTCGTGCACGAATTCTATCATGTAACACAGTACAAAGTCTGTCCTAAACAAACAGAAAATCCTTTCACCTATCACTGTCCTCCTCTTGCTGACTCTGTTTCAAATTCATAGGTCTGGTGAGATGGCTCAGATGGGCCATTGAAATGGCCCAGCAGACAAAGCACCTGCTTAGGCAAGCGCAGGGACCAGGGTTCGATCTCCAGCACTTGCATGGCATGCCAGCCCCACCCCTGGCAGTGCTGAGCCAGCCACTGAGACTGGGCATGGCGGTGCAGCCTGTAATCTCGGCGCTGGGAAGACTGAAAACAGGAAGATCACTATGAGTCTGAGCTGCAAAGCGAGACCCTGTATCAAGCATACATAAAAAATAAAATAAAATAAAAAATTCAAGGAGAGAATTACATGAATTGTCTCTGATGCTTGAGTATCTCTTTGTTCCCCAAGCCACCCCAGTGCGCCAGTTATAGGATCAGCAATGACTTTTTTATTGCCTGAATTTGAATTGGTAATTGAGTCAAGCTCTCAACAGCATTGGGTTTTGGATGGTTGCTCGTTATCTGTTTCTGGACTTCTCCTTTTGCTTGACCTTCCACATTGTACATGCTTGCCTCTCATTCAGAGCAGTGGCTTCTCAGTCCCCTAGCTGGGTTTTACCAACCCTGGGTCTCTTCTTTAGCCCTCTGACTCCCTTGTTGATAGCAGTCAGTGCCTCAAGCTTTATGGACCATGCACACTACTCAGATGTTGGTGCCTTTTTGCACAGGACCTAGAAAGCACCCATTAAATGATGGGTTCTTAATACATAATTGTTTTAAGCATTAGTCATAAATCAACACCACTTAAAGCCGTCTAAAGCATAATTCTGATTTCACTCACTTTCTGCTACATGTAATACAAAGTGCTCACATCCGTCCTTACTACTAAGCATTTAGTCGGTGTCTACATTTTGTGCAGTAAAAACTGTTGGCTGCTGGTTCTCCCTACACCCAGGAAGCCATGGGTTGTTGCTTGACTGTTTTCTGTTGGGGCTTCACTTCCCTTGAAGACTTTGCTGCTTTATCCTACTGATGAGAACACTCATGCCCCCTAGGTGAGAGTGATCCAACCCACAAGAGCTGGTGCACAGGACTTTCTAGACACCTGCCACTAGGTTGAGTTGGGGTGCCCAGTGGTCACTGGTGCTGTATTGGTGCACAAACCTTGACCACACCTGGTTCTTCTCTCAGCATGCAGTCCTGGGTCTGTGCACCACTGAGGCACACGAGGACTTTTACTGCTCTCAATACATACTGCCAAATGACTTGCCTGAATAATTATACCTCTTTATATCTGCACCAACATTTTGAAATCACCTACTACCCAGCACTTGCAAAAGAGCTATTAGTAAATGCATAAATTTAGTTAGCATCACTTAATGAGGATGTGCTATGAACATATTTTCTCAGACATAACCCTAGTTATGGTACCAACTTGTCATCTTATTTATATAGACATTACCTTAGTTTTTCCATCTGTGAAATGGAGATAAATATGTGGTCTGTAAAGAGGAATATATAATTGGATTAATCCACAAGCACAATCAGCAAGTGCTTTGCTGAAAAAAAAAAAATGGAATGCTATGGAACCATGTGATTTTACCACATGATATATTCAGAATATCCCAATCAAAATCAAGTATGCATTGAAAGAGAGTTGTAAGCACAATTCAACTGATAAAGCCTGTCAGGAAGGCACACTTGTCTTTGCAGAGCAGCTGGCTTGCCTGAATTGCCTGCTCTGTACAGTAGCCTGGCAATTATGGTGTGTATGTCTGTGAGCTCTCTTCTTACAAAATCATCCCCAAGCTGATGTGCTTAGTCATTAGATTTTTACAGTGGAAGTCGAATGCTGAATGAAGTCGCAGATTCCAACCGTTTTATGGCCTCTAAGAACATCTCATTCACCGCAGAGTAGTTGCAAGAACATATGAATTACAGGTGACAGTGTTTAACACTGTCACATATGGAACAGAGAGAGACTGGATCCCGAATAAGCAGAGAAACCATGGTGATTCCGCCACCTCACCACTTCCGTCGTTCTTTCACCTGTTTGTCCATTCCTTAATTCACCTGTGTGTGCAGTAGCCATTTATAAGTGCTAATCTTAGGTGACCAGGACCTCATGTCTTCTTAGAGGGGTCCTAGGATACATAAAGGGTCCTATGATACCAGACAGAAGTTCTCTGAATAAGGCCATGCAGAGTTGACCATGGTAACCATGTCAGTACTTTTCTGGAGGGTTGAGAAGGAATAGTGCTGAAGACATTCTTGAATGTGTGACTGAGAACACGTCTGAGGCTTGGCATTCCTACAGGATTCAGAGTTGTGTCGCATTAATTAATTTGAATACTTTCCAAATAGGTTGAAAGTACACTTGAATAATTTACATTATTTGGATATTGATGTTTATAGATTCTTTCTCTTTTACCTGTGATGCTTATATCTGTCTGTATATCTGCCACACTACTGATAAATGAAATGACACAAAATCTGAAATGTTGTTATTGATCCTCAAATCGAATAAACATCAACACTTTCAAAGTAAATAAAGTCTCTACGACGGTATATGAAGCTAGGACTAAAATGTTGCAATGTAGAACCATCGCCTAGGACTGCCTGTAGTGAGATTAAATGTGCTACTTTTTTCAACAACTTTATTTGGTTTCAGGACTATTATTGATCATGGACATGTTATCATATTGATTTTAACAAATCATGTGGCAAAGCCTTCCTGGACGAAGAACAAAAAGTAGTTAGGATTCTCTCTGTTTGTGACGCAGGCACACAGCTGTGCAGGTGAGCTCACAGCTGGCAAGGGCAGTCCTCCGTGGTATTCCATCTGTCCTCCCCTCTGTTTTCCCAGCAGTGCTGTCCAGCATCACATAGACCTGGATGTCACTGGGCACAACACACAGAGATGACCATATAAATCAGAGCCGTCACTGTGGCGCTGCACGGAGTCCTGCATCACAGTCTTATGCCTGCTAGAGCCCCAAAGTCCTCTTGCTTCCTTTTCCAACACCCCCAGCTTCTGCCACATAGGCCTAGCTCTTTCTAAAACTTTAACATCATCATATCCCTTCCTGTTCTAAAGTCCTCAACAGTTTTCTAGGATGTTAGCATAGCCCAGTCTCCTTGGCACGCATCTATAACCGCATCAACTTGGTTCCAGTACATATTTCTTTTACATTCTCTGTGTTCTACCCATAAGCCCTCACTTGCCTTGCACTTCTTCATCTCCAAGAGCAGTGACATCCTTGCATGAATTCATCACTGATGTGTGATATTTTCTTGACCTGTAAAATAATTTTCTTAATGGCCACAGATTGGTGAAATTCTTCATAGTGGTCGTGACCTTTAATTTCAAATCCCACCCTCCCTGCAACACCTACTTCCGTCCCAAGAGGGAATGAGTCGCTCCTTTTTCTGTGCGCCCCATAGAACTTGTTCAAGCTCCATTGAGTTGCCACATGGCACGATGGGCCGTGGCTATTTGCATAAATAACTGTTTCTCATGGGGCATTTGGCGCTTCCTGTGGGGAGAAGTACTTTGGCCCATGCATTCATTGTTAAGTAAATACAAATGACTAGGAAATGTTTGGCCAATGGCATTACATGGTAGTGTCTGTGTGAAATTCAAGTGCAAAGAGTATCGAGTGCAGTTAGCAAGACAGTAGACAGAGCTGAACTTCACAGTTATTTTGATGGCTAGGAAGAAACTAGCAAAATAAAATTATGCCTGTAAATTGTGTGTGCAGAGGTGCAGGTCTGGCTAGTCCTAGGTAGGCACTAGTTAGGAAAAACATTAGATGCATAATCCAAAATGTAAATGAAGTTTTTTTTTTTTTTTTTTTTTTTTTTTTTTTTTTTAAG
>PVJA010001482.1:0-47901 GCA_004027025.1 Myocastor coypus | reverse complement strand
CTGAAAAGTCTGGCACCAGCCATAAAGTGCTAGCAAAGAAAGACAGACCTCATTCCAAGTTTCTCCATAAATAAATTGTCACAGACTGCCAAGGTCCCTGTTCCTTTCTAGGAGCTCGTACCTGGCCCCGCACTGTCCACTGTGTTACTTCTAGACTGGTTCTTGGGTGCTCTCCCACTGCCACACCTGCTGAGGGAGCTGTTCAGATGCAATCGCAGCACACGCCGGTCAGAGAAACTGCCGTCGACCTAGCGTGCGAGTGACGTAGTCGGGCCCTTGGGGTTAACACTGATAAAATATAGTAAGTCTTTTCTTACGTTTGTTTAAAAAAAAAAAAAAAACAAAAAAAAAAAACAAAAAAAAAACAGTTGCAGTCTACAGACCTCACTACAGTACTATAGTGGAGGAGCTTGGGAGTACACATCTCTGTGTGTAGAGATCACTGTAAATACAGTTTGGTGTGCTATAAAGAGCAACATGTTGTCTAAGATTAGGGACTTTCAGTCTCTGCCCTCTCCACTGCCTCCTTTGCGTGGGGTGAACATTATTCATCCTTTATTTAAGGAATGTTCATTGCTGTATAAAAGCAGCTCTGCTAAGAACTAGGGCATAACAATGAAAAGGATTCTACTTTCCATTGCGCTTAAAGACAAACAAGAAAAGTGGATCATTCTAGGTGAATGTGATGGGCAGTAGAGCAGAAAGCAGAGCAAGTCATGGGCCTGAGGTTTGGGATGCCACAGCAGAAGAGAAGGTGTCACTCCTCTGATTGGTGTGGAAGTGGTCTGTGGACCCCACCAATGTGGCCGGAATAGACTTTCCTGCCTAGGAAAACCAGAACTTCTACCCAGACCACCCACAGTACACTCTTTGGGAGTTTTTGTTTTGTTTTGTTTTTGTGGAACCAGGGATCGAACTCAGGACCTTGCACTTGCCAGGCAGGCACTTGTGCCCCTGAGCTATTTCTCTGGCCCTTAAAAGTGTTTTCTGTGCTGTTCCCGCTTTGACCCAGAAAGTACCAGATGGCCATGGGACATGCACAGGGTCCAAAACAGGAGCTACTTGGATAAGACAGGGAGTTCACACCTCAAAGTATTTTTCCTTTGCTGCCAGAGAGAATAAGACTACACACAGGGAAAGAGCAATCTGAAAAGAATTGCTCTTCACAAAGGAGTGCATGATTTCAGTGGTGTGCATGACTTGGAACGAAGCTGGGATACCCAGGGTCCTCGGGGGTTTATGTCCAGCCCTCCTGGCTGTGTTGGTGACCCCAGGAAGCATGCTTTTTGCTATGAACCATCACCCATCTCAAGTCTGAAGGGAGCTGACTCAGAGAGGGTGGGAAGAGAAAAGTCAGTCGGACAAGGACACTCATGGGAAGGGACGCGTTGCCACACACTCCAACAATCAACGCAAATTCTCCCACTGGGGAGCTGTGGGCGCCAACCAGGAAGTCAGGCGGACGCGTGGCGCAGCTGTGCGAGCTTGCATTGCCCCAGAATGCAGGGACAAAGAAAACACTCGTCACCAAGAGGAAGAATGAGGCCTGATTGCTGGGGAACAGAGCTGCAGGGGCATGCGGCAGATATTTTAGGTCCTCGGCCTTTGAGGAATTATATCGCGTGTTCTGGTGGGTTACTTTTTGGGAACTGCTAACCTTGCAGTTCAGGGCCTGAAAATGGCTGTCGCTCAGGAAGACAGCGGGGCATAAAATCTTCTTCTCAAACTCGGTAATATCACGAACATCGGCGCCTCCGCTTTTGAGTCTTACTTACTCCTGCCTTCTCACCCAGCTTTCTGGCATCAAACCCATGAAGAAGGAGCAAAGTTTATTACTTCCTGTCAGAAGCATCACGCAAGTGATTCGGGTTTCCTGGAAGCTAATCTCATTTCCAGTTGTGTTCTGTGCTTTCCACAGCAAAAAGAGAAGTGCAACTGTGTTCGCGATTCTCCTCGTGGGCCATCTGTATGCTCTTTCTGCATGACGGAAATAGGTCACCCCCATAAGCAGCCAGGTCGGTAGAGCGGAGGGAAGAGGTCCTCAAGGCCGAAGGGCTTCTCATGCCACCTGGGAGAACTATAGAGCCCAGTCCTGACCTCTGCACAGAGCCTTCCTAACACTACGCAGTACATACATCTTCATCAGAATCCAGGTCATCTTGGGGCTGGGGAAAGATATCTCTGTGGCACAAATGTCTGTCTGGCAAGTGCAAGGTTGTGAGTTCAAACCCCAATCCCACCAAAAAAGAAAAAAAAAAAAAAAAAAAGCATCTAAGTCATCTTTTACCACATTTCCTCCAACGTCCTGGCCAAGCTGTAGTTATAGATTACCTCCTTATTGGCAATGGTAGGATCGCATAAATAGTTTCAAGGTAGCTAAGAACTGAACTTTCCTCTAGACACCTAGCTTTTCAATGTCCCTTTTTAACTTTGAAGATCATTGTCCTTCACAGTCCGCAGAAGAAAGAGGAAACACCCAAATAAGAGTGAGTCCCCCTCCCCCCCCCAAAAAATAAATAAATAAAAGAGTAAGCGATTTCCGTTCTCGCTGGCTCTCAAATTCTGGCCTCTGTCTGGTGTCTGTGAGACACCTGAGGAACGCAGAGAAAGTGCCTCTCTCCCCTCCTGCCCCAATGCTCACTGCTGTGCCTTGTACATTCGCCAGGCTGGTCAGTGTTTCACTGAGTGGAGCCAGGTCTTCTGTCCTCAGAGGTGGCAGACATGTCCTCTGGTGATCCCCAGGGGATCGCCCATTCCATTTAGAGTGGCAAGCCCAGTGACCTGATCCTACCTAAAGAGAACGTAGTGAAAGTGGCGAGATTTCTCAGAGTGACAGGGTCATTTTGCATGGCCAAGCACAGGGATTTCTCTAATCTCTTTTGGGTCAAGAACTAGTTGCCTTTGAATCAATGAAAAATATTGGCCCAGGTAAGCCCAACTTAATTCATGGGTTCCTTCAGAAGGGAACTTGGGGGCTAGGGAGATGGATCAGTGGTGTAAGCACCTGGCTGGCAAGCCCAAGGTCCTGAGTTTGGTCCCCAATAGTTCCTCATGCTGGGTTCTGGGTGCACTGTGCTGGCCCTGGAACTGTCTGACAATTGCGTGTGGTGGGAAGAAGTCCTCACCTCTGGTAAGATTGTAGCACCCACAGAACCTCCATCGTAGCTTTGCCAGGCTGCGAGCAGACCACCCCATTGTGCTGTGAAACTGTGAGATGCTACGAGGGTGTCTGACCTCCGCTTTTATGTCAAACAGAAAACGAGCACTCTCAACAGGCGTGAAAATGCTCTTCGCTGCTCTCCTAGTTCCTTCGCTGGTCTTAGTTATTTTTTCCTTTTGCTACAGATTCTAACTGACATAATTTTTAGTTTTGCTTGTGATAATTTTGTTCTGTCCTTTAAAATTATGCACATTATTTAAACAGATGAGCTCATGACAAACTGCCTGACTCCTAAAATTCACTAGGTTCTTTGGGTCCCAAACTCCTCTCTTACTTGCTAAAGGCAAGGACAACGGCCCAGAGCGGGTCTGGCTCTGAATTCCCTGACTGTGCTAGTCTCCCTTGCCTCTGGAGGTGGGTGGCGTAGAATCAGGAGTCTTCCTTAAAGCTTCTGGAAAGCTGCCCACCTAGAGATTTGGGGAAAGCAGACTCAAGTACAGGGTATGCAAATGCCTTTTATTATGTAGTAGCACTCGCCTTTTCCTAAGGCCCCTTGCCAACAAAGGCAGAGCCTCTAAGTTACCCAAAGAGAGGAAAGCAGAGCACTCTGATTCCATCTCTTGGGAAGTCTTTGATGTACTAACAAGAAACCAATACCCAGAGAGCCTGCGTGTGGGTCTCAGGGCCACACCCTCTGTAACTCACAGAGGTAGGCGAACCCAAGACAACCCTAAGTGCCTCATCCTTCCCAGACTCCAGAAAATGCCCACTACTCAGACTTGGGATAAGAGGTGGTTCTCAGAGGAAGTGGAGTCTGGAAGGAAACTTAAAGGCTGAGTATCACAGAAGACAGCAAGAGAGGAAGTATTGACCAAGGAGGTGCAAGAGGCAGTCCAGAGTAAGAAATCCAAGGTCCCTTTGTGACTAAGACCAGGAAAGAGGCCAAAGCGACTGGACAGAGAGATGTGCAAGAGGGAAATCAAAGAAGGCAGAGTCGGGCCCAGCGCACGTTCTGACTGACAGCCCGAGGAGCTTGGAGTCCATTGTGCAGGAACTGGCAGCCATGAAACTTAGGACACGATCAAGTATTTCCTATGTTAGATTTTGTCCACTAGTTAAGATTGGTAAAAATAGAACCATGGGTTTGTAGCTAGGTCGGAGATGGAAATTTAGTCATGCTGGACAGCTTTATATCCACTCAACCAAAATCAGTACAGCAGCAGTGATTCAAAGAGTATGGGGATAATACCTGTTGATTCCTGAATCCCCTCAGCTTAGACTGCCCTGAAAACCAAAAGGGTCTCCCGCACTCCTTGGACCGTACATGACTGTGTATCTGATGTCTCAGCTTTGGGGCAGCGCTTCCTAGTTGGACTGCTTCGGTATCTATAAATGTGCCTCAGAGACAGCACTCGTTGAAATAACAGAAAAGAATGTGAGGTGTGGGTCGGAAGCTCAGACCCATGCTATGCACTGCCCCACTGCTCAACGCCTGGCAGTGGAATGCCTTAATCATATGTGATTGCTTTTGAAGCAACACATGCAATGTGTCCTAGTAGAGCCGTGAAAATAAGCAAATTTTCTTCAGCCAAAGAAAACATTTACTATTTAAAAAGAATGCAGGGAAAGTATTCCTAGTGTTGCATTCCTAGTAGACACCTAAATATTATAAGAATCAATATGGCCGGGTGTGGTGGCGCACGCCTGTAATCCCAGCACTCGGGTGGCGGAGGCAGGAGGATCAGTGCGAGTTCGAGACCAACCTGGGCTACAAAAGTGAGCTCAAGGCCAGCCTCAACTACATAGTGAGACCCTGTCTCAAAAAGACAAAAAAAAAAAAAAAAAAAAAGAATCAATATGGAAAAGCCAAGGAGGCTCTTCTAGGATTTCAATTGAGTACTGACAGGAAGAAACTACGGAAGCCAAGGAGTTTTGTAGTTATAACCGTGTCGCATACTTACTGCAGCCTTGACGTTCTCTCTGGTCATACGTGGAGCCCTCTTTCCAGGTACAGGACATTTCATCAGATTGTTTCCCACACACACCAGCTCTGCTTTCTGGACTGATCTTACGCTCCTGTTCCACCCCTTCTGCTCATCTTGAGGTCTTCGTTAGAGCTCTTCGCACCCTTCTTAGCGCTGTCGTCTGACCCGGAAACTTTGCCACTCCTCTCAAGCTATTTCCCGGGCACTGTCAGTCCAGTCACCAGTCCCGCTAACTCTGACTTCGAGTGGTTGTCAGTGCCGTTGCTCCTTCTTGTCTCCCCATGATCCGGCTCTCAGAGGAGACCCTGGGGCTTCTCATCCCTAACAGAAAGCTTTTCTTAGTTAATGAAGTGAGCTCTTTGTGTCCTTGGTATCTCCCTTCCTGGTTTCTACCACAGCACCACCAAAAATGACCTAGAGAAATGTAGATATATCCTTGTCCCACTCAGCTGTCTGGACGCCGCTGTCTGAGGGGGGTGATCTTTTTCTCTGTACTCCATAATGGTCCGTTGTGCCAGCAAAGTTATTAAATAATTCCTCTGTGCTTCCAAGAGTACTCCAACTTAGCCATAAATTATTAGGCAATTGTTGATGACAGCTGTGTCAGCTCCTTTCCACCACCTGTCAGCCAAGCCCTGTGCCTTCCACTGTCAGGTCTTCACTGTCCCCCGTCTCCTGCCGCAGAGGGCCACCTGCTGTCTGACAGCGGATCTCACTGACCTTGCGTCTCTCTCCAGCCTGTGCTCGGCTCTGTCGTGATGCATGTATCACATGCAGGCCTGACGGTGGGCGCAGTGAGGCCAAGACCAGGCCGCAGCCATGTCCGCAGCCCCAGCCAAACAGAAGGCAATGTGCAATGCATCTTACAGAGCCGCGCTGCATCTTCCTTTGGCAGCAATTGTCAACACTAGACCTCCTAAACAGCCATGGTGGTTAAGCGCAATTGTGCCAACTTGACTGGCTTGGGCTGCCTCGGGAATTAGTTAACAAGTTTCTGGGCATATCCTGAGGTTGTGGAGGCATGAACTTGGGTTCTGACCTGGCTCTGGGCCCTTCCTCTCTGTCAGTGTTCAATCCCTGCTGTACTTCTCATCCATCTTGTACTTAAAACATTGGCTAAAGGGCTGGCCAGATAGCGCAGCAGATTAAGGCACCTGCTTAGGCAGCGCACAGAGACCGAGGTTCAATCCCCAGAGTGCCATGCCAGCCCTTCCCCCGAGGAGCACTGAGACTGTGACTGAGACTGGGTATGGGGGCACACGCTTGTAATTCCAGCTCTTGGGAGGCTGAACACAGGCAAATCACTATGAGTCTGATCTACATAGTGAAACTCTGTAAACCGTGTCCTAAATACAGGAAAAAAACGCGGGATGCAGCTGCCCATGAGGACTCAGGACTCAGTCCCAGCATTTGGGAGGCTGAGGCAAGAGGATCACCATGACTTCAAGGCTAACCTGCTCTACAAAGCTCAGAGCTAGCCTAAGCTGCACGGGGAGACCCTGCCTCAAATAAATAAATAAATAAATAAATAAATAAATAAATAAATAAACAAATGAATGAATAAATAAAATGAAACCCAGGAAGCTTGGCTCCACCCCATCTACCCACAGTGCTCCTGCCTCTGAGCCAGCCAGCCACGTACCGAATCTCCTGGAAACATGAGTTCAATGAAACCTTTTCTCTCTATTTTGTGAGTTTTGGTTACGGTATCTCAGCAACAAGAAAGCTGCTTAATATACCTAGCAAGCTGCTTGTGTACTTCTAGCTACAAAATAAGCAATCAAAATATATCGCAGAACTAGTGCCTATATTTTTATAGGTATGATCACTAAGGACAGATCTGATATTGTGGAGTAGGTCGCATATTTGTGGTTAAAAATATACACAAAATGATAAAGACTATGCCTTAAGATAATTTTAGCAGATGTAATGGCCTAGTGGTCAAGTAGAAATCAGGTCTTTGTAAAGATGCTAACCTCCATTCAGGTCAGAGACGTATTTTTCTCCCCTCCACAAGGTGTCCTACCCGCTGTCAACACTCTGCGCAGCGATAATGAGGCTCTTCTGTTGGTGCTCATTAGCCAGGACTAAGGGTGTCTATGCCACGAAAGTGCAATGACTTTTCTTATTTGAATATTTACAGACCTGACAACTTGAAAAGCGTATTATGGAGTGTTAATCAAATGAAGAGTTTCACCTTCTAATCACAAGGGAAGGATGTACCTTTTAAATAAAAATTAGAATCCTCCAGCATTTGACCTCAAAAAATAAAGAACACACATTTCACATAAATCAACGTCACCCAAATATGGGAGCCAAATAACACCATGCGCTGTGAATAGTCTTTAGACTTGTGAATGCTAATAAGTGTTAGAAGGAGCCAGAGCACTCGGGACATCTTGTGGCTTAGCGTTGCACCCAGCCTTCTCCCCAGAAGGTCGCCTGCAGCACCCAGGAGGAGCTGTTGGGTGACTGGGTACAGGAGAAGAGAGAGAGAGGCTTCCATGAAAAGGAAATACATGCACCAAGCCATGCGCCAGGAAGCAAGAGGCATCAACAGGATATGCTGTTGTTCAGTTGGATTTAATTATAAATTTTAAGACAGGGGAATAGAGGCTTCTATCTCATAACATGGGGTAGAGGCCAGATTCCAATGTCCCCGTATACAAGAATAAAATAACACGGAGCAATAAAAGAGCTTTAATTGTGGGAAGGAAATGTGAAGGAACTTGTAACTGCAGGAAAGGAGGCGGGTAGGGTGGAGGACGGGTGGGCCTGGCACACGAGAGCCAGTCTGCAACAGCTGCAGCCCTACCCCAATGGCAGGTAGATGGGCAGAATCCGAGAGAGCACCGCAGAAGGCGTTGGCGACTGGCCCAATCTGGGGCAGTGCACACCCTGCGGGGACACGAAGATGCTGCGTCCATTCTGAGGCAAGACCCGGTTGGCTCCTTTGGGGTAACGGAATGAGACACAGAGTGTCTCGCAGGAGCAGACATATAGCAGGGGAAGGGTTGCTGGGACTGTTATAAACACATCTACTACGCTTGGGAGACCGAGGCGACTCTGGGGGATGGGACTGCGCAGGGTGAGAACTCACAACGGAGGCTGGACTCACTCACAGCTCTGGCCCTCACTGATCCCGCCCGGAACAAAGGCAGTTTGCCAGGATCACCAGGAAGAGGACAAGAATAGAGAGAAGGCAAAATCCCCAGGGAGCAGCTGCAAATCCTGCATGACAGGAGTGCAGCAGGGAAGAGGTGCTGGCGAAGGATGCTGAGAGTATGAGGCAGAGGGCTAAGGGGAGTCGGCAAGGGTGTGAAGCCTCCCTAAACGAGCGAGGAGTGCTCCGGGGAAAAGGGATGCGGGGGTAAGGATCTGGCGGGCACTGCCAGCTTCTAAAAGAAGATAGCCTCACACAAGCTTGGAAAAACTAGTCTCCAGGAAGGTGTGGCCAGAAGTCAGATTCCAGGCATTCGCGGAGTGAATGCAGGGAGGAAAGACGAGCAGGAGCGCGCATAGGTCAGGACCAGGCAGAGAACATCGCGAGACCTCCCACCGTGTTGGCTTTCTCGTTGTTTATCCGTACCCACAGTCAGAAGGGCAAAATCATTCGCTAAGAATGATAACAGGATCATAGCATACAGAGCTTCAAGAAATTGACTCACAAAACAAAGGAAAGAGAGAACAGCTTCCAAGGAAAGCAGAAGGATTCTGTGTGACGGGCAGGAGGCAGCGTGGACCGGAGAGCGTGAATCGGTAGCCATTGGAACAGATGGGCCGTGTGTTCTCCACCTGCACGCCCCAGCTGGGAGTAGGTGCTGGGACTGTGGCCACCGCACTGAGGTCAAGCTAGGCGTTGGTGAGTAGATGCCTTGGGAACGACACTGCGTCGCTGAGGAAGAAGGGGAACCGCTCTAATGCTCCTCACAGCTCCACAAGAAAGGCATCTTTCCTTATGATTATCGAGGTGGAAACTATCACTAAGAGGTTTGTGTTCGCCTAGCTTCTTCCAGTTTGCATGGACTGAACTGGAATAGTTGCCTGGTCTCTTGAGTACAAGACCGCTTGTCCTCTTGCTGGGCCACACGCTGCGAGCTCACACGTAAGACACGCTCATGTGCTGTGCAACAACCTTGCTGTCTCTGCTTTCTGCTGCAAGTCCAGGCTATGCGTGCTAGCCCCTGAATTAAAGAATTATGCTAACAACTGCTACCGATTTGCTCCAAGAAAGGTTTGCACAACACTAAGCTCCTTCGGGACTTTTTTTTTCTTCCAGGTGACTTTCTTTGGCAGGGGCAGTGGTTGCTGAATGCTGGGAAGGTGAGCAAGGATCCCAAGCGAGGGTACAATGTAGCTTGTCGTAGATGCTGTCCGCCAGACTCCCATGCTCCCTGCTTAAGTGTGGGTTTTTACTTCCCAGTCGCTTTAGTTGTGACTTATGCCATGCGGCCGAAGCTACACTCAGCGCCTTGCAAAGAAGGCAACGTAATATTTTACGATTAGGAATGCAGTGGTAGCTGGGGATTTAAAAGGCTTCAAAACGCTATGCCAACTCCCACTTCCTAGGTGAGGAATTGGGCAGAGGCAGGTGGCAGGAATTCATGTGTGCTTCTCGGTCTCCCCCTGAGCTCTCGGGCAGCTCGCCATGCTCCAGAGAGAGGGTGACCAGCTCCAAAGTGCCATTGAGTTGAGTACTGAGCCGTCAGAAGAGCGGGTCTATGGATGCCTTTCATAAATGAACTAACTATATAATTCGTACGTTCTTGGGGCCTCCAAAGTGGGCCCTTTATGTCCTTTAACTGAGGAAAGGAAGCCAGCCAGAGGTCCCAGGGATGCAGCGGAACCTTCTTCACAGGACCTGATTGCTCAGAAAAGAGGCAGCTACGGATGGAAGTGGGAAGTCTCAGTCCCTAGCTGGGGAGCATCCCTAGGCTGGCTGGAAAAACTGGGGAGCTCTGCTCCATTAGTGGCTTGTCAAATTCACTGGGGCCCACTTCATGCAGAAATTAACTTACCCCTGACGGTCCCACGCTAAATGCTTCATGCATTATTTATTAACAAATTTTGTTATCAAAACAACTTTCACATCCTTAAATGGTGGGTGTATGCATTAAAGAAAAGATGCTTTCTCTTCATTCATTGAGGTTTGTACTAATAGTGTTTACACAAGATCAGCATCTTGTCCTCTGAGCGACTACTACAAAGACGACATAGAATGTATTAATTATTGTAACCCTCCTGCTAACCTGTTTTGAAACTTTCTCATTGCTATTTCTTTCTCATTAAAATTAATAAAGACATAAAAAAAATGTAAATATTAAAATAAAAAAAGGTAGTCCGATTTTTTTCCAGATGCCACTCAACTATTTTACTGAGATGATCTTCAAACCTAATCAGTCAGTTGGGATTTTATCATGCAGGGACCACGAAAACACCTACAGTTTCCATGACATGAGACGCAGAGCTACCATTAAGTTCTTGCTGCCCCCCTGAACCTTGCCAGCCTGGCTGAGTGAGGCCTACTGCCTGCTGTACAGCAGCTCAGTAGCTCTGTTGAGCATGTGGTGTGGTTGAGTCTTACAACTATCGAAGGTAGTTTTGATTCCCAGAGTACCCTGCGAGACGAAGGTGGTGAGCTCAGGGCGTGCTCTATGGATTAATGCATCTGTGAGCTCAGCACTGGGTGTGTTGTTGGAAGTTGGGGCCTGCTCAGAAGAGAAAGAGCAGGGTGGGGTGAGGCACTGGAAAGGTGGGCTCTGGCTCCCAGCCTCTCTCGTCACTTCCTGCTTCCTGGCTGCCCCGGGCTGAACGACTGCAACTGACTTGGCAAGGGGACCCCTGCTTCACAGGATGCAGATGACTGAGCAGTGGAATTGCATGTCATCGTGCCTTAAGATGCCTCCTGTTCACTAATATCTGTGAAGAACGCTATGTCATGGAAGGCAGTCTTCTGACAATCAATTATTTTTCCTTGAGGCAGGGTATCTCTATGTAGTTTGAAATCACAGTGTCACCCAGGCTGACTTTGAACTCACAGCCTCCTAAACCTTAGTGTTGGAGGTGAGTGCCACCATGCTTGGCTTACAACCAACTAGAATATTTTCCTAGCCTTGTACTCCTATTGGTGCAGGAGATTCTGTTTAACTGAAAATGACTGTTATAGATCAAATAGACCCCTTGGTCCAAATGTGGTATTTCCCTTGCCTTAAATCACAAGGTGCTCTGCAGTTACTCACCATCCCATACGGAGCAGTAGGGGAAAGCAGGTCAAGTGAACTTCGGCTGGGCCCTGATTTGGGGGAGGGCATCTGGGAGACATCCGGGACAAGGGAGGATACTTCAGTCGTGTTGAGCAGGAGGCAGGTTAGCTTTGCCTCCTCACTCCAGAGCATCTTTTCAAGCTTCCTGAGGCAGAGTTTGAGAGAGAAGCCAGCAAGCTCTTCCTGCGCTGGGCTCCCACCTCAGAGAACATGCATTCACTTCCTGCTAAGATGGCTTATTTTGCTTACTCATTTGTGGAATAGAAAAATAGAAGCAGACTTAATGTTTTATGGTCTTCACTGCCAG
The DNA here is from genome assembly GCA_004027025.1 of Myocastor coypus. Taxonomy (NCBI): domain Eukaryota; kingdom Metazoa; phylum Chordata; class Mammalia; order Rodentia; family Myocastoridae; genus Myocastor; species Myocastor coypus. The sequence goes on along the minus strand of PVJA010001482.1, from coordinate 36,186 downwards.
TGAGACCCCCCCAAGCCTGGCCACCAAAGTTATGTTCACTACATCCCTAATGCAGTGTTTGCACACCAAATGCACATCAGCAGAAGGTGAGGCACCAAAACTGCGGTCCCCAAAGGATCTCTGTGCCTTTCCTCTCAGTTGACCACGGAAGGTACTGGACACGAGTGGCTGCCACACTGATCTTGGGGTTCAATCTTCCACATTTCTTAAGAAATATCTTCCCTAGTCATGTATAAGACTCAACTAATTTAAAATCTAATACCATCTGGTGTCAACCAAATGCTTAAAATCTTCTTTGCCATTAGGTATTTTGTTTTGCTTTATGAGATGAACAGGATTCTGAAGATATTAAAGCCATGAAATTTAAAGTCGCAATAGTTAGGAGCCAAGCAAGGTGAACTGTTTTACTGTGTGCAGGGGTCTTGATGTGCATTAGCCTGGAGAAACGTAAAAGAAAAAGGGAGGTGTCAGAGGAGGTGTGAGTGACGTGGGAAGCAGCAGAGAGTGCTGAGCACAAACAGAAGAGTGCAAGCTGCTTGTGGGCACCAGGCGCTCCGAGAGGACCACGCCGCTCCACAGCATCAGCCACGTCAGACATTCGGCAAAAATTTCCAAAGGTTTCTTCCAGTTTTTGCCTTCTAGGTTTGCCAGGTACTTAGTCACAGAGCGCACAGCTGCCTGGAGCGCAGAAGTCTAAAGTAGGTCACTCTTCTTTGTAAAGAGGTGGAGCTCAAACCAGGTGAAGGGCACTGATTCACTTTAAAACAGCATCCAGAGGCAGCAGCAGGGGCACCGAAGACTTAATGCCCTAAGGAATTAGGAGAGACACAAATGGAGTTTTCTAAAGAACTTTCAGGCTGAATATCTAACCCTGGATTCTTTTATTGTATTGTTTAAAAGTATGCAGCCACGTGCACCTGTAATCCCAGCATGCACGGGGGCTGAGGGTAGAAGATCACAAGTTCGAAGCCAGGCTGCTGAGATGCCGAGAATAAAAAGGGCTAGGGATATAGCTCCATGCCAAAGACCTACGTTGAACACCACAGAAACTAAAATTAAAACAACAAAAGTGAAAGTATACTTTCAGCTAAAAGTGAGTACAGACTTTGCCATCTTTGTGAAGTAAATAAATTTGTCAGTGTTTGTATCTGCTTAGGCATGACACTGGCCGTGTGCCTCCCTAGCAGAGGGTGAAGCTATGATGATAGGTCAGAGCTCTGCACATTGCCAGATGACATTGACCACAAGCATGGACAGTGAACAATCTAGGGTCCACACATACAACTGTGAGCCCCAGCCTCTGCAGATGAGAACAGTTGATAGTTTATTAATGATTGTTAACTTCATCTTTTCCTTCTTGTTTCTGTTCTGCTACTAGGAATTGAACTTAGGACCTTATGCATTCCAAGTAGGTGCTACGCCACTGAGCTATAATCCTGGCCCCACAACTTTTCTTTTAAATCTCTGCTTCCAACTCAGGGCTAATTAGAGAAAGCCAACAACGGTCCCCCAGTCAGCCCTGAAGACGCTCGCTTCTAGTCATCTCCACACCCACAGCTGCCCGTGGTGAAGCCTGCCTTTCCTTCCCATGCAGCTTTCCCCTTTCCCACCCACAACTGAAAGTAGCTGACTCCGTTCTCTGACACCTGCTAACAACAGCCGCCCCGTGTTCCCCTGGGGGTGCTCTTCGCTTGCTTCCAGTGTTTCCTGCAAATATCAGTCTGCTCCACCTACTGTCACAGGCCTGGGCCTGTCAGAAGGTTGTCACCCAGCATCCCCTTCTATTTGCTGTTTGGGCTTGATGAGTCCCGCTGACTCTGTAAGCCAGCACTGGACCCCGCTTCTACTGTCTTCCCATGGTGTCCATGTCTACTCATCCTTAGTCTGACACCAGGCTTTGTCCGGAATTCTCTTTTGTTTGGTGTCCCTCCTAGACTCAGGGAGTCCGCTTCCATCTGCTCCCACGTGCCCTGCTATGTTGTATGCTATGAGTTAGTGCCAAAAAAAATGACGAGAAGACCCAGTGAAGCTAGCCCAGAGGACTCACTGAGATTTGTCCCTCAGTGAGCAAAGAACCCCAAACGCATCTCAGCTTCATTTCGGGCTAGTGAATGTGATCTTGTACACAATCACTTTAGTAAAGGAGGACCATGTGCATAGTCAAGAAGGTGACCATGATCTCTATTGGCTTCCACCTTTTCCTTATTACTAGGATAATACAGATGTTAATTGTTAACATTCCAAGCCAGGGAGGAAGCAGCCAGAGAGCCCACAGGTGAAGCTGCTATCTATCACCTGGAGTCCCAGCTTTCCCGGATTTTCAATAACAGACCACAACTGTCCCTGGGCTTTGTTCATTGTACTCTGTTTCTTGAGATGCTAATTAGGCTACATTTCCCCACTTTTATTATTTTTTATGCTGAAAATAATTTTTTGAAGTGTCAGCACAAGAACTGTAGACTGTTGACCCGTAACTTGTTGATGGACCTGTCCTTATTGCCAAATATCACAGAGACAACATACTACTATGCTTCCAGTAAACCATGGGGTAATATGAAAAAGGATTAAGGTTTTCAATACTACTTGTAACAGATCAATGCCAGACAATTCTGACAATTGTTTTGCAAAAGTATCATCAATATGTTGTTGAAGAGACAGGCTCTCAAAAGCAATACATTGTAGATTAACAGCTTGACATCTTAACATAACAACAATTTGTCCTAAATCATTTATCTTTAGTCTATGCATTCTTGAGAAGTTCATAGTTGTTTTGACTTCTTGTGCTGTGCAAGATAAACAGTTTGTACACTTCGGCTCAATACTTCTCCAGCTCTAGTAGCTGTGGCTGTGATGGTTATTATTCTTAGAAGTGTGGCTATCATGTGTTCAATCATTCTCTTTGCCCTCTTCTTTAGAACTTCCAGCAAATGTTGGAACAGCATCATGGAAGGGGAGTCTTGCCATAGGCAATGTAGTTGTGCAGGAAGCTAGATTCTAGTTCTTGTCTTGAGAACATAGGTGTTATCCCTAGAGAAATTAAGGGTAATAGAAGAACATTTGTGACATGCAATGGTAGAGTTAGTAGAGCTTCATTAACGAGGTTTTACAAGTATCAGGTGAAGGAGGGAACACATGCCTGAGTAAAACAAGTTGTTTTAACCTTTTCAGGCTAGCATAAGATTTATTGTATCATTGGCAATTTTAGTGCTGGTATAGATCTCAGCACTGCCATTCCGCTTTCATCTTAACTCCTTCCCTTTCATGGTCTGGGCAGAGCCATAAGGGCGCCAATCGATGATGCTTCCTTTGGAAGTATTAATGAATGCCCGGGCTGCTTCTCTTCTACAGAACGTTTACACTTACACATGGAATTGAAGCTATTGTCCTGGTTCCAAAATAGTACAGCACAATGCAGTCATGAGGAATAAGCCTATGCTCACCTGCCAATCCTTGTAAGAGGCCAGTAACATAGTTGAATTGCATTCTGTATGCCATAACAGCCTGCTTCAATCCTTTGATAACCTGAAAAGCTAGAGGTTTGATAATCCTACTGTACATAACCATTCAGGTGTTGCTCATTTGGAGGGTGCTACTGACCCACAATGGGGCAGACTTCCAGTGGAGTTTTGTAAGCCTCCGGGTCTCCCCAGTTCCTTCCCTGCAATCAAGCTGGAGTCACTGCACCCGCTCGTAAGGCCAGCAGCTGAAACAGGTTGTTTATGCTCCTATGGAGGAGCTGAGGGATTAGTTGGGGAGGTAGGCAGAGGTTGAATTTTAGCAAGCATCGAAGGTGGATTTGAAACTTCCAATCGCTCCACCAATTTGGATACTGATTGTGTCAAATGTTCCACATGATGGAAAAACTCCCGGGTACTATCTGCCGCTTTCTCCAACTCATTTTCCTGGGCATTCAAAAAGTCCTCAGAATCAGAGGACAGAGGCTGAAGAGACGGAAATGTTTGCTTTACTTTCAGATTCTCTGTTTTAGATTCTTCACCCAACAAGGACGAATTAAGAGATGTGGCGCTGCCTTCATGTTCCGCAGTGTCCTCATCAACTGAAGCCCTTGGAGGACCGCCTTCCTGGGTCTGAGGGATCAGCTGCAGACTCGATTCCTCAGAGTCAGACTGCAGGGGCTCCAAAGCCAAGGAGATGAGGTTACATAGACCACACACTTAAGGGATAGGTTCTCCTGTCTGCGCAGAGCTTTCATAACCTGCTTCAAACTTTTCAGTTTAGAGCAGCTTTTCCCTTAGGCTGAAACCAATAACAATGTCTTTTTATAAGGAAAAATAATTCTTCAAACTTCTTTGGTTTCAACTTTCCCCATACTCCTTTGAGCGACGTCTGAATAAGATGGACAGACTCATTTTATATTGGAGTGGAATTTCCCATTACTGTGAACTTTTTCTGGCGGTCTCGCCTACTCTGGGCGTACCTTTCCCACGTGGCCAGGCCTCTCTTAACTCACCCCTGGTTATCTTCCATGCCCCGTGTTGTGCACCACGTGTTTTATGTTATAAGTCAGTTCTGAAAGAAACAATGAGAAGACCCGATGAAGGTAGCTCAGAGGACTCACTGCGATTTGTCCCTCAGTGAGCAAAGAACCCCCAAAACAACTCCAGTTTATTTCAGGCTAGTCAATGTGATCTCGTACATAATCACTTTAGTAAAGGAGGACCACGTGCATAGTCACAAATGTGATCACGATCTCTATTGATTTCCACCTTTTCCTTATTACTACATTCATGAACATGTTAACCTTCAGCATTCCAAGCAAGGAGGAAGCACCAGAGGGTCCATAGGTGAAGCTGCTGTCTATCACCTCCAGTCCCAGCTTTCCAGGATCTTCACTAACAGACCACAGCTGTCCCTGGGCTTTGTTCACTGCAGTCTGTTTCTTGAGATGCTAATTAGGCTACACTACCGTTTCGTGTTGTACAGTTTGTCAGTGGCTATGAAATAAAAGAGCATCCCAGGCTGGGACGCAGGCGCATGCCGTTGAGGTCAGCTTCACAGAAGGGAGAGCAGATGGTTCTCATGGAGATGCTGTCCGCTAGACTTTGGCCTAGAGTGAAACTAGAGGAGCATTTCTGCCTTGCTTGTCCATGCTGGGAGCTATCTTCTGACAGACAGAGTGTCCTTGCAGGTTTTCTGTTCCTAGAGACAGCTTGTCAACACGTGTCTGGAGATCACCTGCTGTCCCACACACGGTCTGAGGCACGAGGTGCACATGCCTGACACCCTAACTGGCTGCCACCAGACGTCAAGGGCTTGTCTACACCTGACTCCACTCTCTGCTGAGAGGCCTGCTTCCTGCCTGAGCTCCCAGAGCAAATTTTGTCTTCCTCGTGTCTTCCTAAAGGCCATGGCTCCATGAGGAACGACGGGAGGCCGGGGGCCGCTCTGTAGAATGTTTAACTTCAAATGAAATTTTCTCAGTGCAGTGAAATGTTAGAAGAGAAAGGAGAGAGATGTCTCAAGCGCACTAAGCGGTGTTTGGGAGTTGGTGTGTAAGTCCTCAGAGCGAAGTTATGAAAGAGTCTTTGGCCAAAGCTAGCAAGAAAGTTACTGAAAGGCCAGCAAGATAGCTCAGTGGACGGCTTGGGCGAGCACAGGGAGCGGGGTTCGAACCCCAGTACCGCATGCTGTGCCGGCTCTGTCCCCCGGGTGTGCTGAGCTGGTGACAGAGTCCGCGAACGGCGGTGCACACCTGTAATCCCAGAGCTGGGGAGGCTGCAAACAGGAGGATCATCATGAGTCCAGTCCGCATAGCGAGACCCTGCATCAAATACGCAAGTGAAGAAGAAAGTCGATGCATGCATACAGGCTCACTTTCCTGGCAAATCTCTAAGGCTCCTCCTCCTTACGTTCCCGTTGTCTCCTTACGCCACTCTGCATTTTCTCTTCCCCTTGTCCAGATCCCCTAGCTCACCCGGTCCTCTTCTCACACTCAAAATCCCAGCTTCCTCTTAGGATCCTGGCCTGGCTTTCGTCCATTACACAGACAAGCGTGCAGTGCAAACTTTGGGGACTCACCGGGAAGCACAGGCCAGAAATCACAATGTTCCCAGCCACAGCATGGCCAGCAACTGTCTGCAGAATAACAGAAATTTTTATGTAATCCAGGGTTACTTAGATCAATTTGCACACCTTGACTAGAACCTCATGGTCAAAACTGATTAGACTGATCCGGAAAGGAACCTGAAGAGTCTCTCTTTCCATTAAATTCTAAATCAAAAGGGGATCAAAAGTAGGATGAAGTCTCAAAAAGAACTACACCCAAAATATTGTAATAAACATGATCACTCCATAATTTCCACTGCAAACAAATAAGATGAAACCATTGGAGAATTAGAAGGGAGACTAAGAAATACTTTCTAAAAAAATGATCAAGTGCTGATAAAACAAGAGCCTGTTGATTCCACCTTGTCAATAGATTTAAACCTGAAATTGAAGATTTTGTTCAAAAGCAAAAAGGAGAGTGGGTCATTGGGCCTTTACACGGGCTGCAACATTTGAAAGTGGTTTAGAACAAAAGTGGCCCCAAATAAGACACGAAAAGATATTATCAGCCAGAGGGAGGCTGAAAACATGATTGTCCCATCTTGCAAAAGAAAACCCAGAACATAGAAAAGTCCCTACTGCAGACCAGAGGGCGCTACAGGAAGGACCGTACAGCCAGCTCCTTGCCGGCACCGTGATCTCTCCCGCTGAGCTGCCTCAGGCACGCACAGCTCCTCTGCTCCAGTCCCACCGGGGAAGAGCGCTGCTCTTGCTGTGTCCCATCTCAGCATTTTGTCCTCCTCAGAAGAAATGCACATGGCGTGGGTGTCTCAAGGAAACCACTTATTTCTCCTATCTATAGGAGAGACATTTGTTCCCGATCCACAATCCCACCCCTGAAAATGTAGTCAAGATTTACTTTGCAAATGCTGTTGTGATGATACGTGTATGACCCAGCGACCAATCCGAGGTCTCCTATGGTCAAAATTTTGTACGATCTGGATGTTTTTTCTTCCTTTTGTATAAATGTTTGATGTTTGAGTACCATGCCTCGTGCTCTGCAAGTGGAATATTCCAGTGACATAGGAAAAACTGTTGGAACAGAATTATTAAAGCTCAAGTAGACCTGAGACCCCTCCAGCATCCTTTGAAGTCAAAAACAAAGGAAGGGCAAAACTTTTTCAATTGAGAAACCTATGGCACAAGCCTTCCATTCCCATCTCTCTAGTGTATGAACCCGAGGGGTGAAGGTTTCCAGACTTCAGAGCTAGCCCTGGGATTGTTGTCCCTGGTGCCACCGCCATGTCGAGCCCAAGCGCTGCGTTGCCACCAGCTCTACCCGAAGCTCCCTGTATCACTCTAAAAATCTCACCTCTGTTTTTCCAGAAAACTGAGGTCTTTTTTCTAAAAGTTTCTCCTGAAATTAAGCGAAGATGGCACCTTCCTTAGTGCTGCAAGCACTGTGATTCTCATTTGGATTCTTCTTCTCATTTGCTCTTATTCCATTTCTCAGCAGAAAACAGACTTGCATAAATGGCAGACTTTGTTAATTTAGCAACATGGCACTGAAAGTATTTCTTTTATAATTATAACATGTATTACCCTGATTTCTACATGTGTGGTATCGAGTAAAAAGAACACCTACGAATGCCCTCTATTTACCTTCCTTGCACAATTACTATCAGTAGAGCCACACAAGAGCTGTGGCTCTGTAAACTAAGGTGGGTTCCATCTTAGAGGCTTATCCACATTTGTAAGGCTTTGAAAGGTTCTATAAAATTATTTAAGCACAATAATATTCCAAGGCATTCCCAAAGCTCACGTAATTATTTCCACATTTTTTGAGATAATGATATCTTATTAAATATTAGAGAATACATTACTTGTGGTCACCACCAGAAATAGTTACGGTTTGAAGAAGGTGGCCCTCAGTAAGATTTTTTAAATTATATTTTTGATACACGGTCTCATTACTCACTCTCCTTATAGTGACCTTCTTGTCTCAGCCTCTCCAGTGCTGAGATTACAGTCTTGTGCCACCATACCAGCTCTAGGGCTGGCACAGTGACCCCAGGATTCTGGGGCCAGCGTGGCATGCAGTACTGCGGATCAAAACTGGGACCTTGTGCTTGCCAGGCAGGCACTGAGACCACCACGCTATCTCCCCAGCCCCTGAACAGTTTCTAAAGACTCTTAAAAACGTTGCACACGCAGCATCCTCAGAACACGCAAAGCCGTACCATTTATTTGTTCAAAACCTCTTAGGGTTCTGCTAAATACTCCCTACGGCACTTAGAATATAATGAACTAGAGAAGGTTCTTACTGTTACAGAACTGAAAAGGAAATTGAACACTCAAAGAACGTTTCAGCTGCCTATTACTTCTGCTTCTCTCTAGGCCCAGGACTTGCTCGATGGGATTTTTCTCAGTATGCGTGGTGGCGAGCCTATTGCACACGAGCTGCAGCGGGTTGTTTGTGTCACTCAAAGCCCCATGGGGTTCACTGTCGCTGCCATATGCTATAGGGGCTTCTCAATTTTTCAAATTAAATTACTTTTTAAGAAGTAAGAATGTTCTTACTGCTTCATTCGTTTGGAGTTTCAATGCCTGTGAGTGAAACTCAACTTTTCAGATTTTTTAAAGAATATAAAATGACTTTTTAAGAAAGAATTAGAAATGATACAAAATTTCATTGCACAGAGTAATAAGAACGCGACAATGGCTGCTGTAATGCATGGTGTTATCTTCAAATCGGTTGTTTTGGTGAGCAGACATAAACCTGAAAAATCAGTTTAAAAAGGAACAAAATAAAGTAACAAGTGTCTCAGTTACTTCTCTCTGTTTGCTGGCACAAATACCCAACACGCAAACTGAAGGGAGGAAAGGTTTATTAGCTCACAGTTGCTGGAGGTTCCAGTCCATGCTCAGCTGGCTCCGAGGCAGAGTGGCACGGGGCAGAGAGCGGCGGTTCATGGCAGCAGCTAAGAGCAGAGAGGTAAAGGGAGGAGCAGCAGCAGCAAGGGCTCCGGAGAGCAAGCCTGTCTCTCAGGCTGCACTCAGGCTGCTCGCCCCAGGCTGGGAGAGTACTCACACCCATCGCCCCAGTGGACCATGAGTCAGTCTCAAACTCTAGAAGTCTCTGCCCCGTGACTGTGTGAGGCACTGGGGGGACAACTGGACAGAAACCATAGCAACAAGCATGATAGAAGCAATTAAAAAGAAAAAATTGAGAATAAAAAGAAAAACCTTTAAACATTAACTGTTCTTTTCAAAAGACCAGCAGAAATCAGCAGTACAATTATCTAAACTATCCCGCATGTATTCATAAATGTATCTTTTTCATTTCTCTCTTTTGTGCTTTTCCTCCTGCCAACTTTTCCTTCCCATTGGATGGATTCTTTTCCTTTCACACTACCTATTGTACCTTTCGGTTTGCATTGATTCTTTCATGTTCTCACACTAGTGAGACAATATAATGTCTGCACATGTGGGTCTGATTTTTTCACTCACCAACACAGTTTCTAGTTGCACAGGTGTCAAACATATTCACTGGAAGAAAGAGAGCCTCTTTAATAAATGGTGCTGGTAAAACTGGCTTTCCACATGCCAAAGGTTAAAAATCAACCCAGGCCTATCAACTTGCACAAAACTACAATCAAAATGGATCAAAGATTGAAATTTTAAAACTGAAACACTAAATCTTCTGAAGGAGAACACAGGTAGATATTTTAAAGCCATAGGGTTATGTAAAAAGTTTATGAACAAAAATCAAACTGCACAGAAATACTTCAAAGAATTGGGCCAGGGAGCTAGCTCAGTAGAATAAGCACCTTGCTGGCAAGGATAAGGTCCTGAGTTCAATTCCCAGTACAGAAGAAAAAAAAAAAAAAACACTTCAAAGAATCAACAATTGGGATCTCATCTTTTAGAAAAGTTTCTGCACTTCAAAAGAATTCACCAACAGAGTAAAAAGAAAATCCAGGAATTGGGAAAAAATTATACCTCGGTCTCGCTCAAATAAAAGACTCCCTTCTAGAACATATACAAAGTTAACAAATATCAGGCCTCCAGAATTTAAAGACACAGTCCAAAAATGGGCATCTAGTGCATAGTGTGCCTAAGGAGAGTCACCTAGAGAAAAAGAAATCCCTCAGGCTTTCACAGAGAGCAAACTGGTCAAGCAATGGCTGTGACTCATCCAGATGGCTGACACTGACAAAAGATCCACAAGGTGCTGTACATGGTTTCAGAGTAAATCCTGGGGGTATTTGACTGATCTTGGCAGGTACAAAAGTCACATTCTTAGTTAGGCAGGTCTTGCTTCAACATGGTCTTAACCATCCAGCAGAAAAGTATAACATAAGGTATTATAAGTAAAACCACAAGGTATAAAAAGTAAAAACATATTAATATGCTGAGCTGCATAAGACTGAGCTGTAAAAGGCTCAAGACAACAACTTCAGGCATTTGCCAGATCTGTTGATAACCCACTGTAGTGGTTAATATGTTGTGTCAACTTGGCTGGATGACTCAGTGTCCCGGTTCCCTGTTAGTGCGGGTTCCACTCTGGGTACAATTGGTTCCTCCCTGGAGTGAGACCAGGGCCTGCCTAGGATATGATTGGCTCCTCCCTAGAGTGGGATCAAGGGCCCATCCTGAGGTACAATTGGTTCCACCCTAGGGCACAATGGGCCCATGTCAGAGTGACTGAGCACAAAGAGACTTTTTAAAGGGCTGAGGAAGGAGTCAAGACTTCACTTTGTTGGAGAAGCTTCAGTCTTCGCATTTGGCCTGGACTTCATTGTGTGGCTTGCAGCGCAGACTCTTCAGCCTCCATCTTGGATCTTTCGCCGTCTGTCGCAGACTCTTCAGCGTCCATTATAGACACATCAGTCTCCCACTGCCGACCCATCAGCCAATGGATAGAGACTTACACGGAGCACTGCAGTGAGTTTCAGACCTCGGGACTGAACTCTAGCATCTGGGGCATGCGGACACCCTCTGCACGCTTCCTCATCTGACTCTGTGGCTGACTATTGTAAGTCAATCTTGTAATTCCTTATAGATTGTATATCTTGTGTTAACATTCATTCCTTATATTATAACTGTTCTGTTCCTCTAAGTAGAACCCTGACCAATACACCCACTACTATTCTGGACTATTGAACTATATTGAGCTAGTTTGCTGAATTCAAGTACCTACAGTATTTGAACTGGTATCAAGTATGAACAGATCCTTTAAAGACTTTTCCAAATACAGCTTCTCTAACAACAACAGAACACCCACCTCTGACAAAACTCAACAAAAAAGGGGGATATAAATGACAGGCCGTCGTAGTGAAAAGCATATATACATATATGCAAAATAGGATAGATGCACAGCTACCATCTATTAGCACAATGAGAAGAAAGCTCTGCACTAATATTGCCTAGACAAGGTATCATGTCTGCATCTTGTCCTCTGAATAACACTATGAAGACAAAAATAGGCAACATATTAATTATTGTAGCTGTCCTACTAACCTCCTTTGAAATTGTTTCATTGGTATTTTTTCCATTAAAATGAATATTTTTTTAAAAAAATGGCCATTTGAGATGGACGTACACTTCTGAGATGAAAAAACACAAATGAAAAATAAATATGTGAAAAATGTTCCACATCATTGGTCATTCAAAACATGCAAATTAAAACACTGAGATACCATTTTAGGTCAGAAGAAATGGCTATCACCAAGAAATCAGTGACAAATGCTGGAGAGGCTGTGCAGGGAAGAGGAATTCTTCTCCACTCTTGGTGGGAGTACAGGCTGACATAACCATTATTGAAATCAGTATGGAGATATCTCAGGATAAGAGGTCCCATAGAAGCTGGCTATTCTCCTCCTAGATATTTTTCCAAAAGAACTGAAATCACCATACCACAATGACCCCTGTGCACCCATGTTTATAGCAGTGCAATTTGTCACAGCTAAATCTTGGAAACAACCCAAATGCCAATCAACTGAGGACTACATTTTTTTTAAATTGCAATTTTAGGCCACAGCAATCATTGAAGAACAGTAGCCATGGCCCTCCGCTATCCCTCGGCCGTGGACCTCAGCAAGGGCCACAAAGTGAGTAAGGATGTGAGCAAACTGAGGCACAGCCACCACCGCGGACACCTCACCAAACACACCAAGTGCATGTGGGACGTGATCCGGAAGGTGTGTGGTTTCGCCCCCTACGAGCGGCGCGCCATGGAGCTGCTCAAGTGCTCAAGGACTCCGAGGATAAACGCGCCCTCAAGTTCATCAAGAAAAGAGTGGGGATGCACATCCGTGCCAAGAGGAAGCGTGAGGAGCTGAGCAACGTGCTGGCCGCCATGAGGGAGGCCTGAGCCCCTCTGGAATAAAGCTTTGCAGAAGGTTCAAAAAATGTGTTGTTGTTTTTTTTTTTTTTTTTTTTATACTGTGGAGTATTACTTAGCTATAAAAAGATAAATTTGACACATTCTTCTTCTTGATTTCAACATTCCTTCCTTGGTAATCAATAGAATGAGACGTTGGATAACCATTAAGGATATAAACACTTGAAAGCCCAACCAGCTTTCTTAATGGAGATGTAGAGAGTGCCATATTTGACAGCGGCAGAAGACATGCTCCTTTAAGATGACCTTAAAAGACTTATAAGAAACAACTCTGCACAGGCCATAAAGCATATCTGGAAAACTATCTTAAAAATAATGACATTCAAATATGTCCCATGACCAAGGGAAATTCCGTTAGGCATTGATACAGTACGTCATTCGTTTATGTGGAAGGGGGTTGTACAAAATCCTCAAATATTTGGAAATTAAACAGTAAATGTTTTCCCCGCTTTGACAGTATTGGGCACCAAACTCAGGACCTTGTGATTGCCAGACAGGCACTTACACCTCTGAGCTATATCCTCGGCCCCATACTTCTAAACGGTCCATGGACCAAATAAACAACCACAAGAAAATGAAGAAAATATTTTAACAGAACAGGAAAAATGAAAGAAATCAAAATTTGTGGGTTGTAACTAAAGCAGTGTTTAAAGAGAAATGCATACCTTTAGTTGCTTATGCTAGGAAAGAAATTCTCAAGACAGGTATGTTCACCTGGATTTTCACATTGCTTGTGTTCAAGAGATGTTGAAGCACATATGTGTAAAACATAAATATGTATAACTATTGTATTTTATATGTCAATTAAAAGTAATTTGGGGCCAGTGAGGTAGATCAGTAGACTAGGAACCTGCTTATGCACGCACAGGGCTTGGGTATGGTTGTCCAGGACCGCAGTCCTGCCCCAGGGCACACTGAGCCCGCAACAGGATCGGATATGGTGGTAGAAGCCTGTAATCCCAGTGCTGGGGAGGCTGAGGCAGGAGGATCACTGAGTTGAGACTGCACAGGGAGACCCTTTTACAAAATACATAAATTAAAATAATAATAATTTCCTATTGTAATAAGAAAAAATGGTATAAAATCATTTGTATATCTAAGGGATTCCTTTGAGAACCTGAAAAAGAGCAAGTTAAACACACACACACAAAAAAAAAACTTAAAGAAATGAAATAATTGATAATAAAAGTAATAATCTAGGGAGCAATATGGCAATCAAAAAATCTAAAGAAGTTTTTTTTAAAAAAAATCAGAAAACTGTCAAAATCCCAACTGGAGTGACCAACATTCTAAGAGGATACGAACAGGATCCCAAGAGGGCACTAGGGGACAGTAAACAGGTATTAAGGACATTTCAGCGGAGCCTTAAATGCCAGGTCTTAAAGTGGATAAATACAGAGCATATTATAAAAACTGGCACAGAATAGAAAACCTACACATACCATAGGTCTTGAAAAATAACATAATTAAAAAAAAAAAAACTGGTAATAAGTAAGCATAAGTGCCGGGCGTGGTGGCTCACGCCTGTAATCCCAGCACTTGGGAGGCTGAGGCAGGAGGATCGCTGCAAGTTCGAGACCAGCCTGGGCTACAAAAGTGAGCTCAAAGCCAGCCTGAACTGCACAGTGAGACCCTGTCTCAAAAAGCCAAAAAAAAAAAAGTAAGCATAAGTCTTGAAGGCTCTGATACCATTACTTATGAACTCCATCAAGTGATAAAGAACTATATGAAACTTATCCCAAGAACATTGCCTGAGGCCAGCATTCTGCAGACACCAAAGGCAGAGAATACGTTAGAAGAATATATATCATGAATATACAAGGGCTGACTAAAAACTAAGTTGTTTTCAAATATGAAAAGGTATTATAGTGAACTACACATGCATCACCGTTAATTTTCTTTAAAACCCTGCCGTCCCTTCCAGCACACTTACCCATCATTCCTGTCACGGTCGGCAGCAGTTCTGCAAGTTCCTTTCCACAGTTTTATGAAATGTTACTAAAAAGTAAAGTATGCCGAGTGCTGCTAGAGCGTGGTGTCCAAGGAAGAGGCAGGCTCGTAGAAACGAGATGCTGTGTCCTCGCCCGCGTCATTCACCCAGTCTGCCGCAGCGTTGCTTTCCCGTAATAACGCATTGAACATTTAAACGTGCACTGTACATCTCAGTCATGGACACAAAAATCCTCAGCAAGACATTCATAGAGCAAATCTACCAACTGAGGAAAGAGAGCAATTGTGGTCAAATAGTGTTCGTCCAGGAATGGAACATCACATTAAATGCTTCAAACTCAGTGATCGTGACTGCCCACATTTTCTAGCCTAAGCTAAGAATGAGGAAACTGTGTGACCTCCTCCTTGTATACTGAAAACTACACCTGTCTACAGTGCACACACAAAAAAGACGAAAGAAATTTTCTCTGCCTTTCACCTGGCCTCCTTTCCCTTGCTTGCGTCCGACGTTGCTGATACCTGCAGAACTCCTCTGCCAGCCAGCTGCCGGTTAGAATAACCCAGAGAGGCAGCAGCGAGATGCAGGTGCCCTGAACGGGATGCTTCCCACGTTCCGACCCTGCCCAGCGCTCCATCCAACTCATTCCTACTGGATTTGGGAATATATTTTATTATAGTTCCCTACTGATTTGTTCCCTATTACAGAAATCCATAGCACTTTTAAAACCTATGCGAACCCAAACAGTTAACCTGTAATGCAGAAGTTGAAAATATGCTTAATTTCCGTGCCTGTTGAACTTCCTCCCGGCTGTGCAGTCTAAACTGCCCCAATCCATCGTGCAGGCACACATGAAGTGCCGGCAGAGACTTTCCAGTGAGGTCAATGCTCTCCTCAGCTGGAGGTAATAATTAAATGTTCGGATTTAAAAGGCTGCTCGGCAGACAATCAACTGTTTTATGATGCGCAGATGGACACACAGCACTGTACTGGGGCTGCTTCAGTCAGCAGGCTCTGCTGAGCCGCAACTGGAAAATAATATTTGTTTCATGTTATTCACAAGGGTCTATGAACTGCATGGAAAGATGGAAAGTCTGAATTCAGTTCTTGCATTTGAAAATAACTGTGTTATTAGAGCCAAATATTTTAATCTCTTGGTGGTTCAGCTTCCCGGTAAGATAAAAATGTATTCATTTATACCTGCTGTTTTCAGAATGGCTAGCAATCTTACTGCTCAGGGGACAGTGAGTGCAGTCCCTCCTTCCAGGCTCCAGGGATGAGAAGATGGCTTCCAGGTGACTACTCCCAGGCTCACCAGGTGACTGTCCTTGCTTGAAAGTCACTGCTGTTGACTCTGCGGGTTTGAGTGAAAGTGCTTCCTCACACCAAAACAGCAGCGATCTTAGCAGTTCTTTTTTTCTCTGTTTCTGTCTAAAAGAGGCTAAGTAAACCTTGGAACACATACCTAAAACTGAGGAAATTAAAACAATGTCTCATTTGAGCCCAGACTCCTGCAAGTTATCCATTCTTTCAGTGAAAAGCACAGGCGTTACTTATCCTTCCAACTGTCCACTGAGGTGCTCAATACTTTTAGTGTACTATCGATGTTCTAGATCAAGCTGATTGGAAGAAGCTGAAAAGCATTCCATGTGATTTATGACAACAAAATCATGCATATGACCAAGGACGTGTAGGCACAAATGTAAAAGACTGCCTGAAACCCAACACAGACCATGGGAAGCTCGCCTGGAAATGCAGAAGCAAACAACTACAGATATCTAAGGGTGACGATAGGCAGTGTAATCGTATGTGTCTCAGGGTCTCCTGACAGTGGGGCTGGGTGGGTAAGGGGACAGGTTCCCAGGGGACCCAAAGGAAGGTGTGGCCCCTCTCTGGGGTCATCCTTCCTACAATCACATCACAAAATAACCATGGTCTGACTTAGTATAATGTCGTGTAGGGCTTGCCCGGCTTATCAGTCTGCAGGAGGCACGCACTCCTTCATTTGGACTCTGGTCCCGTCCTGGATTAGCAGTGAGTGGCATCATCCCTGCTTGTGACGTCGGGCAGCAGCGTGGCACTGCAGCTCCTGGTGGACACCATCACACGGAAAGTCTTCTCTGCAGAATGCTGAGCTGCTGAGCTGGGGTGCTCAGGAGGCAGGTGTCTCAAGGGCGTTTTTGGTTAGGATAGTTTCAGTTCATGATAGGTTTATCAAGGTCACCCCTCCACTAAGTCCAGGGGCAGCTCTTGGACAGAAGTTCTGGTGCACTTCATGTACCACACAAGTGTTAGGTTACCATCTACAGTACGTGCTGATGCCTTAAAATATTTTTCCATAAATATGTGGCACCATTAAAATAGTCATTTTCAAATGTCTTCAAGAAATATTTGTCTTAATATTTACTGAAAACAATACTAAAACGTCTAGGCAAAGCTTGCTCCAGAGGAAACAGAAAACAAACACTCATTCTTCTTAAGCTATTCTGTCCCTTTTAAACTGCATGTGTCATGTTGAGAATTCTGAAGAGTTCAGCAAGGCACTCAGGTGGACAGTGGCCTCTCCAGGGCGCTGTGGGCTAGGCTATCTTTTGGAGAAATGCTCAACAACTGTTGGGCCTTTTGGAAACTCTTAATTCAAAGTAGTTCAAACTTTCAGCATGCGACCACGCTGCACATCTTTTAATTACATCCATCTTTGTTCAATCAAGATTTTTCCACAATTGTTGTAAAAGTAGGTAGTGCTAATTTCACTGGGGGGTGTCAGATATGGAGTGTACCAGCAAGAAAGTTGGCAAACACTTCTTGAACATTAATACCTCATTACGAGCTGGAAGGCCGTGTCTTAAGTTTCAAGAGTCTGTGGCATCACACCCGGGGGAATATTCAGCACTAGGACACCAGGAGAAGTCCAGCAGCAGACAGGCAAGTGCTCCTCCTGCTCCGGCCGTGTCACCAGCACCTGCACACAGTGGTCTCCTGCAGTAGCAGGGGCCTTGCAGCATGATGGAGACACTATGTGGGGCATCTGCAGCTCTTGTCGTTGGAGACAGCTGCCTTCAGTCCCCACTGTGACCTGGGCAAGGACCCCCGCAGCACAGCTCATCCTGAAGGAGATGGATCGCGCGGAGCTGATACACAGGCTCTGCCAGTGGCCCCGGCTGTTTGTTCAGGCAGCACATTGTGCCCTCTATGAGGAGGGGGACGAAGAGTCCTGGTGGGAAAATAAAAACAAAAACAAAACAGAACAAAAAAAACCTGGTTGTCCAGACTCCTCATCTCAGAGGGAGGGTTGTAGTCAGGGTACAGCCAGAGGAGACTTGGGGGTTTGAGGCAAGCACCCCTGGCATTTGTTGTGTCTCACTTGGGGATGTTTTAAAAAATTTGTTCCCTGACACAAGCTGCTTTCTTTCTAATCACTTCCCGTCAGAAGAATGAGCGCTCCTGGTTGCGTGGGTTTTCATTTTTAACATGCAGAAAGTACTAAATGAATTTGGCGACAGGCTGAACTCACCCTCTGCTTCTGTGATATTTCTGGCATCGCTTGGGGGAAGGTGCGTGGCAGATTGGTAACGGGTCAGCAGGCTGCCTCCCAGCGAGGGTCACCTTGCCTACCTTCCCAGAACACTTCCCGCCGGCAGCCCAGTGCAGGGCACAGGCGAAGACAGAGAGTCCAGAAAAGCTTTACACGGCGGAAGCACAACTCGAGCAACGACACTCGTGCGTGGGGCTGGACCTTCTGGAAGGGTGGACTGTGGGCTTCTCTCTGTAGCTTGGGCATTTTGTCCTCTGCTCAGACAACTCAGGAGGCCTAAGGTCAGTCCTCTGCCTGGCCGGGCCTTGGGGATGCAAAATAACACTAGAACTGTTCGGCAGGCTTCCCTTTTCGTGCTTAGTCTCACTAAGAACCCTGCTCTCTCCAGTCTCACCGACTGAGAGTAAAAGTGAGACGTATTCATGACTCAGTTTAAAATTCCAAAGCTTCCACCACTGCGTTTAGTTTAAATTATTTTCAATTTCAAGGACATACGTAGTTAAGATACCCTATTTAAAAATTGTAAAAAAAAAAAAACTAAGAAGAAATGAAGCCTCAAAATTATGGCCCGCGTTTCATGCATTTCTTTTTTTTTTTTTTGTCATGTTTTGCATAAATTCCTCTTTAAAATCCCAACTGCCCTATAACAAAGAAAGCCTCAAGACTTCATTCGACAGAATAACCTCTTCTCCCTTCTCCCCTGGAAAACAATCCTTTCTTGTATACTTGCGCTTTCTTCCTTGGTGGAACTAACGAAAGTCTCAGAGTTTGACATTACTGGTGGCTGCATCTGAAAAGCAGCGGGGGAGGGGCAGGGCATCGGAGAGAGCATAGGAGATGAGGCCAGCTCACCGTGAGCTCCGGCAGCAAGCGTCGCTTGGCCCACCGTCTTGTGGCCTCGCCCTGAGTAGCTCTGCACTGACTGACTTCAGGCTGTTTGATAACAGAAACAAAAGGTGGAGTTATAAATGTATGCCCGGGCAACCTGACTTTGATATCAAAAGAAACTGCATGGAAACATACATACCAGGTTTTTCAAAAAGGCTGCTGTTTAATCTAAAATCATCTTATGAGTGTGTATGCAGCTGTAAGCTGCTGTTGTTCACCCTATTTTAATATTCTTTGATATTAAAGAATGAAGCAGGTGAGCCATTTCAGGGTCTAGAGATGCCTGATGGATAGATGAGACTCTTCGGATATAACTGGCAGGCTGTGCTCGTCAACCTTCTGTTGCTGTAAGAAAGTACGTGAGGCGATCCAGTGTGTAGAGGGAAGATTCCCAGTGACTCGCAGCTTTTGAGGTTTGAGTCAAGGGTCAGTGGGTCCATGGCTTTGGCCCCATGGGAGATGACCCCTGATGACAGGAGAGGTTGGCAGAGCAGACCTGCCCACCCAGGGCCATGGAGCAGAAGAGAGAGCAGGGGACGAGGATCCCACTGTCCGTCAAGGAGGGAGTACCCAGTGGCCTTAGCCCACATCCCAAGGGATCCAACAGCTTCCTGACATCCGCGCTCTTTCACACAGGGGCCACTGAAAAGCGCTCTAGAGCCAAGCTATCACATAGTCTGGAGAGAGGTCCAACAACTGAGTTTCTCTCTACAGTGAAGGTCACATCACTGGCAACTGTCCTGGCCAAAAGAGGAAAACAAGAGGCCCATTATACACATTCTCTACTTTATTGTGAATTGTGTGTGTTCACTGATGGTTTTTCCTTATGTATCATTTGTTTTGCTTTGTGATTTGATATGATTTTATAAATACATTTTGTAATGTGAGGGAGTCAAAGCCCTGTCATTCACCTTCTAAACTATTCGTTAAATGAAGTTTGTAAAACGAGAAGTGTTTCCGATGGAAACCTAACAGGATCAGCCAGACAGCAAGAACTCCTGCAGTGTCTCTCACAGTACCCAACACCAACTGGCTGACGCAGGTGGAGTCTACTTGTTAGCTATCAACTTAGGAGACCAGGGGCATCAGCCTGCTGGCTGAGGTCAACTCACTATTCAGCATCGTCACAGGTTAGAGGTAATTTTCCCCTGTAAGTTGGAGCACACAGGAGAAGGCAGACCCCTCTAGTCCCCTGGTGTCCAATCGCTTCCCCGTTCCTGGCACAATAACACCCCCAGGTGAAAGGCGCAGAGGTGTCCTTTAGCTCGAGTTTCCAGTCCATAGCCAGTTGGCGCCAAGGCAGAGAGGACACAGTGGAAGGGGCTGGCAGAAGGAAGCTGCTCACATCAAACACGAACTTGAACTTGGTGAGAAAATGTCTCTTTTGTCCCCTAGCAGGAGACGCGCTGCGGCCTTCACAGTGGGTTGTGTTGCAAGCAGCGGATGTGGGGCCCAGCTCGGCTCAGTGGGGCTGTGCGTTGAGGACATCCCTGCACACCCTCAAAGTGACCCTGTCCAGGTATGGCCACGGGGAGGGCATCCCTGCTCCTTCTACAACCCTTGTCCCACAATGTCACCAGGGCCAGCTTCTCCACTGCATTATAAAGCCATCCACGATGTCACTGCGCAACTCTTGAATTATGAATTTTTTAATCAGATGCATTTCTCCCATGAGTGGGATCGATCAGGTGCATTTTGATGGATTGTACAGACATATAAAAGTAATTTCAGTGTAAAAAATAAAAAGAAGAGCAAGATGGAAAGGGCCCATGCAGAGGCGCCATCAACACGAATTTGGATGATGTCAGAGAGCAGACAGAAGACTCCTTTGCTCGTACTACATGACTGGGAGAACAAAACAACAGAGACGTGGTGCAGCTGTCCCACTGAGAGAGCCTCGGCCTACCTACAACAGCTGTAGATCTACCTTGATTTTAGAGGACCGGCTTTCCCGGAACCCAGAAGTTCTACCTCATGCGCGCTCACAGCCATGACTTCCCGTTACAAACTGACGCACAGAACCCAATCTCATCTTCCTCCCTGAAGGTTAAAGCTACGAAAGCAATGAAGAAGAGGTAAGACTTAAATTAGTCCACATTCCTTCCTAAAAGTCTTTAAATACGTAGTGACCTTCTAGTATCTCTTCAGAGTGAATAAATCTTTTTAAAGACATAGACTTTTTATGCACATAGTGAGGTTATTTTAAAATTTACTATAAAACTTGAGTGGTTCTGTGGCTCAGGGTAGTACATACCCATGCGTCCTCTGCGGAGTGGCGCAGATAGACACAGCCACAGCTGAGCCCTCCTCTCAACCTGCCCCCTCAAGGGCTACCTCTTTGGCAAGAGGACCATCCTGGCTACTGGCAGCTGCGGGGGTCAGTGGTTATCTTTGCTGCAATATCATCTCTGCTGAGGCTTTCTCCCAGTATGCTTAGGGAACATAGCCATATTCCCAGCAAAGCTCCCCCAAACTGGGGCATTATCTACCGGTAGTCTAGAAGGGCTGTGTGTCCAGGAGAGAGCGCCCACCTGTCTTCAGAACATGTCTCTCAGGGCCTGCTTAGGCTACTTTAACAGAGTCCATAGACAAGGAGGCTCAAGTTGCAGACACTTTTTTCTCACAGCTGTAGACGCTGGAACTCTGAGGTCAGCACTCCGCAGAGCCAGGCTCTGGTCAGGGCTCTCTGCCCACTTGTAGATGGCCAGCTTTTGGCCCTGTGTCTACCTGGTCTACCTGGGGTATGTGTTTTTCAAGAGTGAGTGAATGCCCTTGCTCTTAGAGGTTATTTATCCTTCACGTGGATCCCACTGTCATAACCCCAGCTAAGCCTCCTCGTCACCCAAAAGCTCCATCTGCAAGCAACATTGACGTCAAGCTCAGGGCTCCATCTTGTAAGATCCCGACTTCCTTTTCTTTCAGATGAGCTGAGTTTTCTTCACTGGGGTCTAGATAAAGTATTTTAGGCAGTGGTTAAAAGTTTTAAATACATTGTGTGGTGTGTGGAGAGAGAGAGAGAGAGAGAGAGAGAGAGAGAGAGAGAGAGAAGAGATCCTGCATCTTCCTGCATGAGTGCTGTAGCCTCGGCAAGTTACTTATCTCTCTGGGCCAATTTGTTATCAGTGAAATGAAGATGGTGATGCCAGCACCTGCTATGAATGATTGCTGCGGAAGTGTGCAGCAGTAGGCAGAAGGTCTGAGCATAGTGGGAAAAGAATCAATAAACATAATTATTATCGTCGCAGAGTCCTAGGTTCAAGCACTTAAATCTTAGAACACATAATGAATTTTATCTCCCTGTCCCACTGCGAATTGGGGGGCAGGGGCTGAGCCTCAGCTGATTCTGTACCCACTGCCCAGTGCCAGGCCTAAGGCAGAGAGTACCCAAGGACTACTGGCGCAATTCATCTCTGAAGACCTGGGGAAACTCCCTAGGAAGAAACAAGTTGATCCTAAGAATCTCCTGGATGCCTAACTGCTAATAAGCAGTTATGCATACTATGCCATTACTTAAAATTGAATAAGAGATGTATTTTTGTCCATTAATTTTCATGAGCTTATTTTTTCTAGCTTACAATTCTCCCATGTCCTGGGTAGGTCTGACTATTCCTTCAGTCTGCAAACCCTTTGAAGTCTGCACCCCAGCACGCAAGTCACTCCACTATGGACGAAGTGCAGCAAACGCCCTGCGTCCCTAACAACACGGCTCATAAAAGCTGACTGGTGCTGATAATGTGTTTTAAGTGAGCAAATCACCAAGTTCCTTGGGTGCCTAGCGCAGCAGTCAGAGCTCAAATGGCAGCATGGGGATTTCAAAATGCCATTTGTCACGCGCTCCCCTCCCACGTCCACCTCCACTCTCCACTGTCTGTTCCACCTTCTGGTCTGAAACGTTCCAACTTTTACTCTCGGGCATTTCAATGACTTGGATTTTATCATCGTGCAATATATTTTTATTACGTCAATCACGGCCTCTTCACTCCTGTCAAGGAGCGCCTTTGGCCTCTCCCAGCTGTGAGTGGCCTCGGAAAGCTCTACGCTGTGCTTTGGGTAGACGGGCAGCACAGTCGCTTAAGGCATCTTCGGCCCATAATCAAGGGGCCGTCGTGTGCAGCAAAGACAAGAGTCATGCAAAAGTCTCTCATTTGCTGTTAATGTTTTGATACTGCAGTCTTCCCTGCCAGATCAGAGAAAGTTCTGGGGTTTAGAAACAGCAGCAGCAATTCTTGGTATACAACGAAAGCCCAGGATTCATGCGCAGGCACAAGGATCACTAAGAAAGGAATTGCAGATGTGCCTGGCACCACAGAAGCAGGCAGAGGCAGCTTGAACCCCAGTAGCCGAGAAGACGAGCTGCCAAGGCTGCTGCAGCCTTGAATGCCAGGCAGCTTCAGTCATGTCCAGGTTCAAGGTTGATCTTCAGGTTCTGGCTGTAGAAGAGAAAGCTGGCCAGACTTTGGAACCAGAGATGTTTCGCTGAAGAATCAGCTCGGGCGAGAAGGCTCACTGCTGGCACCGGTGGATCAAAAGCCCCAGCCTGGTGCTCTGCTGCAAATCAGGGAGGAGGCAGTGAGTCCTCTCAACAAAGCCCAAGGAATGCTCCTGCATACAGGATGGAATGCTGGGACTACAAAAAAGAAAGTTCCAGTACGTGCTGTTTATCCAATGCATAGATTAAAGACACATTTGTGCCTTTACAATGAAGGTGTCTGAAGGTGTCTGCATACAGCAGATAGCACGCCTGTTCAGACTGGATGTTATGATGTGGACCTAATTCCATTTATAACATCAAACGTCACAGAGCACACAGGAAGGGCTTAGGATTGAAGAGAGAACTAACCAGACCAGCTCACTGTGGGTTCTTCCTTACTTAAAATCGTTCCAGGGCAACCATTTAGCCCTGCTGTTTTCATTTTCATTATACAATCATGACTGAACCGATCATCAGAACACACAACTGAATGAACTGGAAGTGAATTTTTCCCTTATTGCTCCCGATTCTAGACTCGGGGGTCTATTTTACATGTAGCTCACCGCACCTAGGAGGAATTAATTTGCGGAAAACTCTGTGGCTGTGGCAAGGTCGCTGCAGGTAGGATGTGGCTGGCCCCACGGGCTTTGTGTTAGAATTTGGGTTTTCTTTCTCCACGACCGCAAGCTGTATACTCCTCTCTTCTTTGTCAGTACTCAGGTTCAGTTATTTCACAATAACAATGAAAACCCAACTGGGACACAAGAATCCCACTGGATTTCCCTTCTTCTAACCACCTATCCGGCAGTAGAGCTGGCTGAGTTGAGAACTGCATGACTCACTACATTGAAACAGTCTGGAAGTTGTCACTGACAGACTTTTATGCCCTGAAGAGCAGCCCTCCCCCTTTTAACATCTGTTAGCTCTACTGCTTTACTTTTTTGGTGTGGTTCCTTCCTGTAAAAATGAAGCACATGACAGGAGACACCCCTAAGGCAAGTACAACAGGGAGCTAAGACGGGGCTGTGTCAGCCCGCTGCTGCGGTTGTTTCTGTCCACATATTAGGATGGGAGAACACTGAATGCTTGGTTTCCGGGGAGGTGGCTTTGGAAATAACTCACCATTTCACCTAGAGCAAATCAACTTCAATTATCTTCCATTTGAGATCTTAGCTTTTCCATCTGTCACAAGCAGGTTTACTTTTTTTTTTATTATTTTTCAAAGAATACAAAATAGTAATAAGGAAAAAAAACAGTATTAGAAATAAATGTACAAAATTTCACTAAACGAAATAAGAGCAATTCAACAATGGTTGTTGTATGGCATATTATCTTCAAATTAGTTGTTTAGGTTACCAGATATTAACATGCAAAATTGGTTTAATAAAAAAAAAACACAAAAAAAATGTTTTAAGAAATTAAAAAGAATAAAAAGAAAAAAGTTAAGCATTGCCTGCTCCTTTCAAAACCCAGCAGAAATCGCCAGTACAATTACCCAAACTATCCTGCATATGTGCATAAATATACCTTTTCTTTCTTCCTTTTGTCCTGTTCCTGAGCCCAGTTTTTCCTTCTCATTGAACAGATCCTTTCATTTTCACAGTATCAACTTCATCGTTCAGATTTTATTTACTCCTTCAGGTTCTCACACTAATGAGATAATACAGCGCATGCACATGTGAAACTGATTCGTTCCACTTACCAATACAGTCTCTGGTTGTGTCTATTTATCTATAACAGCCCCAAATTTATTTTGTTTTACACCTGAGTAATACTCCACTGGGTAAAAATACTGCATCTTTTTTTATCCATTCCTCAGTTGATTAGCATTTGAGCTATGACAAATTGCACTGTTATCAAGCATGGGTGCCCATAGATTGCTATAGTATGAGGACTTCAGTTTTTTTGGAAAAATACCCAGAAGGGGAATAGCTGCTTTGAGCAGGACCTGCAATCCTAGTTTATTGAGGAATCTCCATGAAGATAGCCATAATAGTTGCACCAGCCTTCACTCCCACCAACAGAGGAGAAAGTATTCTTTTTCCCTCACCAGAATTTGTTATTGGTTTACTCCTTGAGGATAGACATTCTTTCTGGTATAAGAGTATCTCAGTACTATTTTAATTTGAAGTTTTGAACAACGAATGATGTTGAACATTTTTATACATTTATTTGTCACTTATATTTCTTCACTTATAAAGTATGTAATCACCTCAGATGCTCTTTTTTTGGATTTTGGCTTTGAGTTCTTTTTCATGTTTGAATTTTCGAGGCCTGATTTTTAAAAATTCTTTATATGCTCTAGATCCTTTTTCTGAGATAGAGTCAGCTACAATTTTTCCCCAATTTTTCTTTTTACTCTGTTGGTGATTTCTTTTGATGTACAGAAAAGATTAGATTCCAGGTGTTGATTCTTTGAAGTATTTCCTATGCAGTTTTATTTTTGTTCATGAACTTTCTATCTACTACAGTGTCTTCAAGATTTCTACCTACTTTGTCCTCCAGAAGATTTAGTGTTTTAGTTTTAATACTTAAATCTTTGATCCATTTTGACCATAGTTTTGTAAATGGTAATAGCCACCAGCCTATTTTAAGCCTTCAGAATTTGGAAAGCCAGTTTTTCTGGCACCATTTATTAAAGAGGCTGTCTTTCTTCCAGTGAACATGTTTGGCCCTTTGTCAAAGATAAGGAGGTTCGGTGTGTTTGTAGTTGTGTCTGCATGTTTTAATCTGTTCCATTGATCCTCAGGTCTGATTTTTGCCAGTACCATGCTGACTTTGTCATGGAAGCTTTGGTGTATAATTTCAGTTCAGGGACTGTGATGCCTCCTGCCTTTCCTTTAATGCCCAGGATTGCTTTTGCTATACTATGTTTCTTCTTGTTCCAGATGAATTTTAGGATTTTTTTCTAGATTAGTGAGGTATACTAATGGTATTTTAATTGTGATTGCCTGGAATCTGTATAATAATTTTGTCAGTTTGTCAGTAGGGCCATTTACACAATGTTGATTCTTCCTGTCCAGGAGCAAGGAATAGCTTTCCATTTCCCTCAAGCAGGTTTTTAATGAAAACTTTTGCGAGAATGTTCTTTGAGGTGTCAGAAAAAACTAGAAATGTTCTCCATGCATATGTGTTTAGCATGCCTCAGATGAGAAGTGCTGGCATTGAAGGCTGCTTTGGGGAGCCCATGAGGCTGGCAATACCCACTCCATATTCGTGCATTCTCAGCAGAACTTGATGTCAGTGAGGGAAGGTGGCCTTCCCACATTACCACTCTCTGTTCCTTGGTGGCCACACAGACAGCTGTGTCACTACCTTTCAGGCTGCTTCTTGGTGTGTCCTAAGGCCCAACTGCATTCCTGGAAACTGGGAACTTCTGTTTCACTTCAATATTTATTAAATTTCATAAAATGTTCTGTAAGTTGCCTAACAGGCCATATCTAAATGAATTCCCGTG
Source organism: Myocastor coypus (assembly GCA_004027025.1). NCBI lineage: Eukaryota > Metazoa > Chordata > Mammalia > Rodentia > Myocastoridae > Myocastor > Myocastor coypus. The sequence goes on along the minus strand of PVJA010001482.1, from coordinate 9,475 downwards.
CTGGCCCCTAACAGGGGACAGGTTCGTGACTATGGTGAGATCTACTGGCCATAACAGTGTCCTGTTAAACAGGCACACCTGTGTCGTCTCACAAGCCAGCTGCGGATGGAGCTAGAAGAGGAGCAGAGAAAAGGAAATGGTCAAATAGGAAGAAGTGCACTGTCCTGTCAGTGCAGGCTGGGAAGTTCTATGCCCCCTGGGCAGCCAAAGAAGCAGAGAGTGGCTGCAAGTGTCAGCATCCTGGAGTTTGTGGTAGAAATACGATGCTGGGAAGTGAAGGAAAGAAGTGAATTTAGAATCAATAAAAGAGAGTCTGTCTTTGACTGGTGGGGTAATAAGCCTAAAATTTCTGATGTTTAAAATGCTGTACAGCAATAATGATAGAAGGTGACTTTGTCCAAATAATAAATTAACCATAAACACACACACACACACACACACACACACACACTTCAGAAGAGAGAAAACACATTATTTTGGTAACCCTAATTTCATAGGAAAATCTCACGAAAGATCCAAAGATCTTTTAAAATATGCCCTAAGTTCATTATAAGGCTTCAAATGTCAGACACATGTGACATATGTACAAAGAACTTTCTCATATGTTAATCCTCAGATAAGCAAGGTACTATTGTCAAATGCTTTAGGAGTACAAGACTCAGTACAGAAAATTACAAAACATGAATTTTCAGGTTTTGTGGAGTATACGATCATTTAGAGGAGATAAGAAATAGACTACATGTGTATGTATTCTCTATAAATAATAAATGCATATATACAGAGTCTTCCAAAAACTGTATAGACTCTTCAGAAAAAGAAAAATAGTATAATATCTTTTTAACAGATAGTGCCACCCCTCTATAGGGCGCTCTAGAGGATGTCATATATCACAGAAAACCTGCTACACTACTGGTTCTTAGAGATAAAATTTCAAATTCAGGTGCAACAATCTCAATAGCCAAGGCTGCACAAGCAGAATTTCTCTGTACTACTAACTGTCTGAATACAAATCACCACCACTTTGTAGTTATAGAGATCAAAGGTAACTTGTATTAATCTCATAATGTTTCAATAAATTTGGAATTGAAATATTTACACATTAAATGTCTATATTTTAGTATTTTGTATTAAAATGTTTCCTGACATGTATATATAAATATATTGGTAGACTCTGCATTTTTCATTTAATACCACTGTAAATAATAAATGGTACAAAATAAGATCACATGGTCAAATAGTTTTCAGAGAAAGTGAGTAGGGCCACCAAGTGGGAAATACTGAGGAGAGGTGCCACTTGAGCTGCATCCTAATGGATCAGTTGAGCTTGATTACAGATTGCGATAAAGGAATATTTCATTCCAGAAGACTTGTAATGGAAGCATATGATCAGGGAGTTTAGAAAGACAATGTTTGGGATTAGTGAAATTACTATGTGGAAATAGTGAATCTTGATCACTTGCAATGGAAAATCATAGTTTGCAACATGAAGGCACCACCCTTGTGTCTATTGGTGTCATCCTAAGAAGTGTAGATCTTCACGCTTTGAGCAAGACACTGATGTGACCAGAGCAACACGACCGATTTGTCTCAGCTACTCTTGTCTCATTGCTGGGACAAATACCTGATACCCAAGGAGGGAAAGGTTTCTTTAGCTCACAGTTGCTGGAGATTTCAGTCCATATCCCGCTGGCTCCAAGGCAGAGTGGCACAGGGCAGAGGGCAACCTTTCATGGTGGCACCAAAGAGCAAGAGAATGTAGCCGCAACAATGGCCACAGAGAGCAAGTGTGCCTTCCTCGAGTCACATGCAGGCTATCCGGCCCAGGTTGAGTACAGCGCTCTTACCCATAATCCCAGCAGTGCACACAACCACAATCCCAGTGGATCATGAGTTAGTCACAAACTCTAGCAGCCCCCACCCCGTGACAGCATGAGGCTTCAGTAGGGGGACAACCAGACACAAACCATAATGCAAGTGAAAGTAGATACCAAAGGCAGGGATGCTCCTCTCAGGCTGCGACAGTAGTCTCTGGTTTTAAATATTATTGCTGAAAGGAACTCAAGAAGTCCCTTGTGGTGATCTATTTATTTTAAAATTAAAAACTGAGGTCTAAGTAGCCACAGTGAGTCACCCAAGTTTAACCAGCTAATAAGAAGGATGCATCAGAACTAGAGCCCAACTTCTAGTTCAGCTTCTGAAAAGGATGTGCCAAGCATTCAGGAGGAGCCAGAAGGAAGAAGGCTCAGGAGGAAAGAATTGGCTTCCGGAACTAACCACCATAAAGGACAACAGGAAGATATGAAGAGCAAGCTGAATGTCACAAGGCCTCTCCCTCCCTCCCTGGGTCTCTGCTGACCCAGAGCCCTTACCCTGGCCTTCAACCTCATACTGCTGTTACAATTATTAAAGCCTGGCCTCAGTAGAAAGCTCAGCAGTCTAAGCACTGACCTGGCATGTGCAAAGACCCAGGTTTGATCCTATCGCTGGGGAGGCTGAGACAGGAGGATCACTATGAGTTTAAGCTGTGTAGCGAGACCCTGTACCAAATAAACAAATAAATAAATAAATAAAATTTTAAAATATATATATTTTTTAAAAACTACCAAAGACTTCATATCATGAACAAAGCCCACCTCCTTAGTTCCTGGTTCTGTAGCTCAGAAGTTGAGTGTGGCATAGCAGTGCCCTTCCTCTGAGACCCCTCGGGTGGCACAGCGCTGAAGCCAAGGTGTTACCTAGGCTAGGTCCTCATCTGCAATGCATGGAGAAGCCTCTGTCTGCGCTGTTCTCCTTACCAGCAAAATTGGGTCCCTTGCAGTTGCAGGACTAATGTGAGTGTTCCCTGGTAGCCACCAGTCAAGGGCTCTGCTGGGAGCCTCTGGGTCACTGGAGTCCTTTCTATTCCATTCCTTTCTGCCTCGGGCCAGTCTTGTGCACTGACGTCTTCCATCTCTGACCTCTAGACCAGCGCTAGGGTAAGGTCAGGCCCATCTGAGTGATCTCTCTAACTTGGTAATGTGTGTCATATAGCACCATCTGAGGGCAGAAGTGAAGGCACTATGCCCCTGGTCCTGGGCATGAGACGGGTGTGTACACCAGGAAGCAGGAAATCTTAGGGTTCTGCCTATTACTCCCTCTCCTTTTACGATCACTGCTTTTCTCTCAGATTTTAGAAATGCATTCTAAACCATTCCTGGCTAAAGTATGAATAACAACTTCTACTGATAATCTTGGCTTTTCTGGCATCTCAGCTCATTACCTGAAAGCAGTGTCTAGGGGAATTTCAGACAGTGATTTGGAGACATTCGACAGCAGGTAGGTCGGTAGGTAGTGCTTATGTTAAAGCCGTGAGTACAGGCTGACTCCGTCATCTCCACCTGACTTTTGCCTGAGCAGGAGGGTTCTTACATCTGGACAGAAGAAGGACACACATCTCATTCTTCCTGGATGAGAATAAATAAGCCACACTTTCCCCACTCTTTTCTCCATCCTCCGAGGCCCACCCTGCTGTCTTCGCCTCAGCATCCTCTTCAGTAATCAGGAAGTTACAAAAAAAAAAAAAAAAAAAATTAGACCAGTTACAATCCAATTCTCATGCAAAAAAGAAATCAACCAATCAGCCACTTGCAAAATTCAGCACTCTGCCTAGCAAGAGGACCATCAAGTTGCCAGCTACTCTATATTCAGCCTTCCTTCTTCCAGCAATTATTTCTATAATTAGGACTGGCACGTTGCGCCTCATTAGTTATTTCTGGGGCATATGGGCATGAAATGTATGTGTTCCTTAGTCACCCTGCTTTACTGTTAAATTGCCTGTAGAGATTTTTTTTTCCAAAAAAAAAAAAAAAAAACGAATAATTAAGCTTATTTCTTTGTTTCGTGTTTTCCAATTCCCTTAGATTCTATTCAGGTGATATAATTATGCTGTATCCATGGCAACACTCATTATCTACATCTATAGGTGAAGTAATTTTATTTCCTTATATCTGGTTTTCACTTAAAGGCCAAGAGGGCTAGAAGAGGTGGAATTCACTGGCGCTGCCATGAGTTCACTCCCAGTTGATGTGCCATGCTAATAGTGCTCACGTTCAATTCTGAGCCAACTATAACCCCGAACTCTTTTTTTTCTTAAAGTTTGACAGAGAAATACACATGCTTTATCTACATTGCAATTTTAGTTTAATGAATTAATCAATTATAATGTATGCCCTGGACTAGGTGACCCTACTGAATGGTTATGATATTTTTAGATACCTTGTCTAAATAAGAATTTGAAATTTAAATAATGAATTCCACAAAACCCTTCAAATCAGATTAACTTCAAAGTATCAGTGAGTCTAAGCAAAAGTGCCCTTACATCTTACAATAGTAATCTCACGGACGTGAGCACCAGTTCTTTTCTTAGTACCTCTGTTGGCCGCCCTGTTGCACTGCTAATGAGCAAATGTTGCAAGTTTTGAGGTAAGAAAGCATGACTCTGAACTGAGTTGCATCCTTCTCCAGCTGAGCGGCCATGACCATGATGCTGAACCCATTAAGTTTCTCGTCACCGGGACACACTGTGTGACACTCACAACTTCAGGGTGCTGGCTGGGGTAGGCTCAGAGTTCAGGAGGTTCAGTCTATGGCGGGCTGGCCTCAAGGCAAAAACATCATGGCAGAAGGTTGTGGCAGAGCCAAGCAGCCAGAAAGCAGAGCAGCAGCCAGTAGAAGAAGGAGCCAGGGACCACACCTGCATTCCAAGGTCATATTCCAAGCGTCCACCCAGACGCACCCAGATGTGTACTTTGGTGATCACCTAGATGATTCCAAGGCCACGTAAGTTGACAGTCCACCTTAGCTGCCACATTGAGGTCTTTTAAATCTTTTTTTAAATGTAGAATAATGACAGTATAATGCAGGATTCTTACAAGGATCACAAGTAATGAGATGTGCTAAGAGTACATGATCTGTAGGTGACACCATCACCACCCAAAGTCCTCTGGAGAAGGCAGGCTTTGACGCTGTACCCTGCCATTTCTGAATCCGATCTGTCAAAGTTTCAGAAGGGCCTGGGGTTATTCGTATGCCACTGAAGTTTAGAAAACTGATGCCAAAGTTAGCAAACTTTTGGAACTCAGATATTTCATTCCAGCCAATTTCATGGTCCTATGGGCTATTTTGTAGTAATTTGAAACTGTGTTCTTTCAAATGGTATGTGTTCAAATAGTCCTAGGAATGAAATTCTCCCCTTCATGCACCTCCCACACTGACAGAAAAATAAAATAAAATAAAACAAAATAATATATCCAGAAAAACTTAAAGTTGTAAACTCAAACCCTTTTATTCACATAGGTGACTAACCCACCATGTCACTTTTCTTACTATTGAAGGTATTTTCCAGACCACAAGATTTGAATACCTACTACAAGTCGGTATAACCTCGCTTGCTTTTTCCTTTTTCTCTCTCTTTCTTTCTTTCTTTCTTTCTTTCTTTCTTTCTTTCTTTCTTTCTTCCTTCCTTCCTTCCTTCCTTCCTTCCTTCCTTTCTTTCTTTCTTTTGGATGAAAGCACCACAACCCTAACAAGACTAGTCATTCTTTAACAAACCCTTAACTAAGCACCAATCCGAGAAAGGCCACAGTGAAGGTAACTAATATGGCCAGGGGACAAAGTATTAGGTGACAAAAATGAAGTGGACACTCCAATAGCGTGATGAAGCGCTTGGGGCTCCGGGGTCAGCCTTAAAGGTTGGTTCTGGAGTCAGGCAGGAATTTACCTGCTTCCTCTGAGACCTGAACCTTGGTTTCCTCAGCTGTGAAATGAGGTTGATGAATGGGTTTTATAAAGTTGGGGGAAGTAAGAGGGGCGTGGAAGGACAGCACCACGCAAGGTGCGTCGCGTGGCTGAGTAACACCAGTGACGTCATTGACACTAGTTCTGGCATGGTTAATGAACTCGGCGATTGCTAAGGCACATTTCCTCTGCAAGGAGACAGTGCGAGCAATATTCCTATTCTCTCTTCCTTTTCCCTAATATATTTTCTTACTCTTAAATTAAAAAGGAATTTTTTTTTTAACAGAAAGAAGTTGCTAAAAGGAAATGTAAGAAGATCAAAGGCAGAATGAGAACAGCAGGAATCACCGAGGAAGGAGACACAGGAAGCAGGAAGCGGACTCAGAGAACCAGAAAGCCGAGGGAGCTGGCAGCTGCCGGACGCTGCAGGAGGTGGAGGACAGGATCTCCGTGAAGAGCGCCTGGCTTGCAGGTGTCGCGGACCCGGGCACCGTCGTGCACCTGGTCCTGCAGTTCTGGGCCCCTGCTGAGTGGGTCCAACTGCTGCTGCTGGATTCGGCAGTGCCGCCCCTGGAAACAACTTCCGCTGCCTGCCACTCCCTGAAACAGGAAGCAGCAGGAGGCTGAAGGCAAAGAGCAAGTCCCTTCTTCTCCTGCTGGCTTTCCTGTCTCCCTCCACCTTTCCCAAATTAGATCAGATTGCAGGGAGCCCCTGGCGCAGCAGAGCCAGGGCGCGCAGGGTGGCAGCTCAGCCGCAGTGCAAAGCGCCGCTCTCAGAGCTGCTTTCTGCGCAGAGCTGCAGGACCCGGAGAGGCTTTGCTCGCCCCGGGAGTCTGGAAATCCAGACAAGAAAGTAATGATATCTGGCGCACAAGCTGGAGATACCATCCTGGAGGAGGTAGTCTGCGCCTCTCTCTGCCGTAGGGAGAGAAGAAATTACAAGTTGTCTCAGTGGAGTTTTTGGTTCTCCTTTTGCGCCTTCTCTTTCTCACTTCCAAAGGAGAGGGTGGGGGAGTGAGGAACGGGGAAGTCGGGCCTCAGTGTTTGAGGCCCCCACGTCCTGTCAGGTACACGATGTGATCAAGGAAAATGCAGTGCCTGTTTCTTTTAAAAAATAAAACATCTGCCATAGTGTAAAACATGTTCCCATCAATCCCCCTGCAAACAACCACCCCCTCTCTTCACACCCGCGTATCCCATCCTCTCATCACTTTCTAAGGCAGCTCTGGAACCTTGTTTTGGCGAGGTCACGGCGGCCTCGATGTCCTCAGTCAATTCAGAAGGTTTCCTCTGGGCAGTCATTCTGACCTTGAGAAGGAATCAGAAGTCGCAGGGTGTGAGACCCAGGGACCAAAGTGACTGAGGACACACCGTCATGCTTTTAATTGATAGAAGTTCCCATACACACAAACTGCTTCAGAAAGCGGCACCAACAGTGGGATGGGCGTGCCCAAGATGAGAAGTACACGAGGGAAGCTGATGGCCATGTGGCTTTACTGTACTAATCATTTGTCTTCTTGTTGATCAGATCTCGTAGATGCTCCTTCAAAGCAGAGGAAGCAGGAGCCAGGGTGAAGCCCCTCCAGCAGAGCAGTGATCCTGTTCCATTTCTGTCTGCGCTTGGGCTTTGACTGCTTAGGATTGGGGGAGCTTCCTGTGAAGGGCAGGGATCTCAGTAGACTTGCAGTAGATAGGTAGACCCTAAACAAAATTAAGGACACTTAGTGGGATGTGACGCCACCCACCCTGGCCCACGTCCTTCCACACAGTCTGGAGAAAGATCCCAGGTAGCATCCTACTCAACTGTGGCATGTCGCAATAAACACAACCTGTGAATGCTTCACCGAAGAGGTAGGCTCTTCGGTACCTCACAGATGGAACTCAGAGAGCAGCGTGAGATTATTCCTTATCTTCAGAAGGAAGGATCCTGAGCAGGTTGTGCTCTGGAAAAGATTGCACAAGGACACGAGCAAGCGCTAAGAAGATGTGGATGGTCAACGTCAAAGAGAGGGGGAATGTGAAAATCGCAGGCGTGGCTGCCTCTCGCTAGGGGTGGTGAAAGCCACCAATCGCCTGTTTGCTCATGTTATTTCTATCAAAAGCTGGAATTAAGAAATGATCTGCTTTTTGCAAAGGAAGAGGCGTATGGACAATTGGTTCTGTTCGAAGTGTTTCCTTCGCACGGTTCTTCCCTACTTTAACAAGCACGCAGGGTTCTGGGCTCTTTCCCCTACTCGTTCTAGAACATGTGTGACACAGAACTGTTCTCCAGAAATGAAGAGTCAAAAAGCCACCACATCCAGAGTGTTGGCTCTGAACTGAGATCCACCCCAGATCTTTCTGCTGAAGACACCAAGAATGCACTAATATAGTAGTGATGTGATCAGTATTTACAAGACAAACAGATTTAATACAGGACACAAAGTTTGCAAGATTAGCTGACACTATTCCACCCACAGAGGCAATGTAGAAGAGTACAAGAGATCTGTCCCCAAGCCAGATATCTGAAGAACCAGCCCAACACTAGCAGCCCGGAGCCCGTGGCAATGTCCCAGATGAATCAGTTGCAGGAGGCCAAGGAATATGGGATGGAAGACAGAAGGCCCGAGGGCCCTTGAAGCCTGCCAGTGCTGGAATCCAAAGAATCTGAGAGCAAAGCCAGGAGAGGACACCCAAGGGGAAGGCATAGACCAGAACGGCACCAAGGAAAAGCAGCCATGAGGAGGCTCTTCCAAGAAAAATCCCTCCCTCCCAGCCTCCTCCTTTACCCTTCCAGCCACAATCCTCCCTCAAGTGGGTCTTCCACACCCAGATCTTTCTGACTCAATTCTGCTAGGTGCTCTCAATGAAACAGACAATTAATTAATTAACCACCACATATAACATATGACACATACATTTTCTAGGGCAGCCAGAGCAAAATGCCAGGGCAGGGGGGCTTGAAAAATGGCAATTTATTTTCTCACAGTCTGGAGCCTGGAAGTCCATGCAAGCAGGCTCCTTGGCTTGCAGGTGGGGGTCTTCTCAGTAAGAGAAGGTGTGTGTGTGTGTGTGTGTGTGTGTGTGTGTGTGTGTGTACGTGTGTGTGCACATGCGCACCCTCCCTGGTGTCAGCTTTCTCTTCTTCAAGGACATCAGCTACAAGTCCCTTATTTTAATTTAATTACCTTTATCTCTAAAGAGCTTCTCTTCAAGGGAAGCTGCATTCTGAGGCGCTCTGGGGTTAGCGCTGCACTGAAGGCAGACAACTCATGCCATGATCCTTTCTGTACCAGCCACCTCCTGTAATGGGCACCTACGCCAAGGTTGAAGGCACGCATTTGGAAGCTGAGAAGCTGACCTAGCCACAGATGTGAGAGAGAGAACAATTCCTGAGAGCTCAAGGACTGACCTGGCTCTTCCTTGGGCAAGTTACTAAACTCCTGAGAATCTCTAGTTCCTACCTTAAAAAGGGAGTCTATGAACAGATCTAGAGAGTTCTCAGTAGTATTTAAGGAGGACAAAAAAGAAGAAGAAGAGGAAGAAGAAGAAGAAGAAGAAGAAGAAGAAGAAGAAGAAGAAGAAGAAGAAGAAGAAGAAGAAGAAGAAGAAGAAGAAGAAGAAGAAGAAGAAGAAGAAGAAGAAGAAGAAGAAGAAGAAGAAGAAGAAGAAGAAGAAGAAGAAGAAGAAGAAGAAGAAGAAGAAGAAGAAGAAGAAGAAG
>PVJA010001481.1:98893-126212 GCA_004027025.1 Myocastor coypus | reverse complement strand
CAGTGGTCTAAAGTGCCTGCTTGAGAAAGCTTGGGTGGCTTCAGGGACCGCGGTTCGATCCCCGGCACCACATGCTGCACCAGTCCTGCCCTCGGAGCGGGCTGAGCCAGCCATAAAGATGAGTGAATAACCAAACAGAGGTTCTGAAACAAGAATAAATAAATAAATAAATAAATAAATAAATAAATAAATAAATAAATAAATAATTCTTGAAAAAAAAAAAAGAACAAGGCACACATACCCACATCAGCAGTTTTGCTTAACATAGTTCTGGAAGACCTGCACAAAGCAATTTGGCAATATGAAGAAATAAAATTATCCAAGTTAGAAAGGAAGAAGTGAAATTATCTAGAAATACATAGAATGCCTTAATGTAATAGCTGGAAGTATAAAACCCATAAAAACATAGAAAAAGATCTTTATGAAATTAAATTTGACAACGGGAAAATATATTAATAAGACACAGGTAAGAAAGAAAAAAGTAGTCTTCTTTAAAATTAAAATTTTATGTGTTATACAACACCACCAAGAGTGAAAAGGTAGGGGCCAGGGAGATAGCTCTCAGGAACAAGTGCCAGCGTGGCAAGTGCAAGGTCATGAGTTCAAACCCCAGTCCTGAAAAAAAAAAAAAAAAAGAAAGAGTAAGAGTGAAAATGTAACTTATAAAATATGAGAAAATATTTGCAATTCATGCAACTAAAAATTTAATATTCACAATATCTAATGAATTGGTAAAACTTAACAGAAACAACAAAGGTGGACAAAAGAATTGGGGAAATATTTCTTCAAAGAAGACTAGTAGACACATGAAAAGATGCTCAATGATGTTACTAATCATTTAGGTAATATGAATCAAAACCACAGCTCTCTGCCAAGGAAAACAGTTAGAAGAGTTGGTGAGGATGTGGAAAAATTGAAATCTGTGCATATTGTTTGTAAGAATGTGAACTTTGCTTACTGAGGGAAACAACACAGCAGCTCCCCAAAACACATCACTGAAACAGCCTTTATTAATAAGCAAAAAAATAAAGTTGTTGAGTTATTCTTTCCCTATCTTCTCTCTGTATTTTGGATATATGGAGAGCGTTTGTATTTTTCTGAACCTCTTCAGAGATAACAGCATAATGAGCTACAATCACACATAATATATGACAATTTTTCTCAACATGTGAGTACAGATTGTGGGCATTGAGAACCCAAAAATGCTTACTAAAATGCAGATTCCAGACTCATTTTCTGTCGGAATATCTGGAAGTGGGGCTCAAAAACTGCATTTGAATTATCAAATGAGTTACATACAATAAATTTAGACAACTATTAGCCTATGATATTTGTCTGTATTTATAGCATAAGAATAATTTTAAAAGTGACACTATTAGTCTTTCAAAAGTGCAACATTTAAATTATCTATAAAAGCATGACATTTACGATCTAATATTTTTCCATTTCTGTTATTTTAAAACACTGTTATTCATTTTTTTTTATGATTCCTAAACTACTGTTTTGTGAACGAAGGCACAAAAATCCTTGAATCATCAGGAACTAGTACTTACTACTGCTGCCCTGTATAATTTTGCTTGTTGACTTGTACCATGCTATTTGCAATAAATCTAGGTCATGGCATGTTTAAGGAAACTGTTTCCAAATAAGGCTTACATAGAAAACATATGTCAGATTTGTTTTGCTTTGTCAGAACAATGAATACAATATGAAAGGGTTTTTAATACTTTGATGCTTCAAAATATTTATTGTCTAGTACTTAGGCACTTTTAGTCTTCTCTAGAGCCAACCTCCCATGTGTCTTTTCACTGGGGCTATGCTACACAGTGAGATTCAGGATATGTGTTGTATGGTTCTGGGGTAACACCCACACTGTGATCTATGAGGCATGATATGTTGCCACTGAGGAGAGGCCATCATTATACCCTAAATTTTAGTTCTCACTGAAGTTTCATTTTTATTGATTTTCTGTTATCTCATCTTGAAAAGTATCCACCACTTGAATGGCTGTGACACGCACATTTGTTCACCAAAATCATTTGGGAGCATAGTGACAAATCACAGAAAAACAAGGCATGTGTTCCAGCAAAGATAATATTATTGAAGATTTGGGTCAGGAAAAGAAAAACAAAACTTACAATAGTAATAAAATAGTACTCACAGAATCTTCAAATATACTAAATTTTGGTGTAAGTACAAAATTTCTATATTTCCCTTATTTGGTTTTATTTGTTAGTATTTATGTGTGCTTGTTGAAAAATTGACTATTTCCATTTCATTTTCAGATCAGTAGTATAACTGCCACAAAAGTTGAGGCCTCACTGATAGAATATGTTTTCTACTATAGAAATGATATAATGATAAAAGAACCATTAGACAAGTAAATGTTTTTATCAAATGGAGATAAGTGGAATAATAACAAAAAGAAGAAATAGAAGAAAATCCAGAAACTCTAAAACTTCAGTGAAAAGGTTAATGGTTAAACAGTGGGTTGTTCAGTCAGATTTGAATGTAAGCCATAGGCTCCTATTTGAGTCCTTGTATATTATTCTCATAATTGCCAAGGGAATCCCAAATCTAACCTTGTAAAAGTCAGCACACACTGAGTAATGTACTCTTATCTATAATAAATACCAGCTGAATGTTCCTGAGAAATCATGTCACTAAGGTTACAGTGACAGTACTTCATCTGTATTTCCATGCTGACATTACTTTAACCAACATCCCAATATGCTCAACAACTGAGATTCATGATACCATTAAAATAGCAAAATGATAGATCAGCTGATGTGGACAAGGAAGTTGCATATCTTTACAAATGGTGTCATTCTGTTCCACATATTCATAGATGAAATTATTATGCCAGTGCAACTTTACAGTTCACTTGATTTTTCAGACCATAGCAATATTTGGATGGGACCCTTCCACCTTTCAAGCAACTGTTAGTCTACTCTTCAGAAATCAGTCCATGGAACTGTGTTGACCCAAATACCTAGGTTTTCTCTATTGCCACACAACCCCTATACAAACAATCATGCGTCCTGAAATTTTCTCCCCTCATTCCAATGATATGCTTTCATTAATTGTCATAAATCCATAGTAAAGTTATGAAATAAAATCTGTAAATGCCTTGATGTTTTTTCTACAAGGATCCCCAAACTTGAAGAAGTTTAAAGTTTTCTTAGAACCACTGAAAAGCTTTGATAAAAGCTTTGTAAAAGATGTATTAAGGCAGGTCAGATAGCTCAGTGGATTAAAGTACCTGCTTAGACAGACATAGCAACTGGGGTTCAATCCTTTGCATGCCATGCCAGCCCTGCACCTGGGGTATGCTGAGAGGGCGATTGAGACTGGGCGTGGCAGTTCACCTGTAATCCTGGAGCTTGGGAGGCTGAAAATAGGAGAATCACTATGAGTCTGATCTGTGTAGTGAGACCTTGTAGACCCTATATTAAATATGAAAAAAAGATATATTAGAGATTAGATCGTACTGGTTCCTAAACAACATTTGTTGAAAAAGGGACTAAATTAGTAAGTAAATTAATGAATGTTTTAAACACTTCATTCATGGCTCCTCTTTAAATATATGTTTTTTAACTGAGCTATAAACTGTCTTCCCAGTTAATGTTTTCAGTCGTGGCATGTATACTGCAGGCTTTCTAATCCTTTGTCTCAGCCTCCAAATATTCCTCGAAATGTAAAATTGTATGTGTTGTATACTATACCCTGTTTAATGGCATACAGTATAGGCATCTCACGTGGTAAAACCATGTTGCTTTACAAATTTGTTCTTAGGGGCTGGGGAGATAACTCAGTAGAATAAGTGCTTGCCTGGCAAATGAAAGGGCCTGAGCTCAATCTCTGATTCTGCCAAAAACAAAAACAAATGAGCAAACAAAAATAAACAAATAAATTTGTTTTTAATTATGCTTTGTATAGCAGAAAACAGCCACCAGCCAAATTGAAGGTTTTTCTGTATTAATCTATATTTTGATTACTCTCTCTTTTACTTTCTTTGTGTAATTGCAAATTTCTTTCTTTAAGCATCTTGAAGTGAGTAGGAAAGTATTTCAACCTTTTCTATATTTAAATGATTTAATGAATTTTTATCATCTGTTTTCTAATTGCTGACAGAATTCATCAGCGGGGCCAGATGAGTGGGACTGTTATTTGTGTAAAGCTCTCTAAAAATAAATCCTATTTCTTAATCAAAAGAGATACATTTGAAACCATGGCCTTCCTTTCTATTGAACACTGTCCACAGCTTACATAAATCTTCTTTCCCTTTCTGTAGAACTATTACAACTAATTTCAACATCATTAATTCCTCATAGCTTACTTTAAAGTTATCTTAGAAGGGGCCAGGGAGATAGCTCCATGGCACATGTGCCTGCCTGGCAAGTACAAGGTCATGAGTTTGAACCCTGGTCCTGAAAAAAAAAAAAAGTTATCTTAGAACTTTTGTTCTGAAGCTGAAAGCTCATGTTTGTCCTTGTTTTATTACCTACATAAATTTCTGAAGCACAATCTACATGTTACTGTAGATTTTCCATAATCTGATTCTAAATTATCATTTTAGGAATACTAGCTTTAGTTTTTCATGTACATGGTTTATATAAGAAATTTATGTTCATTTTTATTTTTATTTGAATCAACAAAGCATTCATATATTTTCCCCCCAAAAAACTTAAACACTCTCTCAAAGATTATTTTTAAAAAAAATTAGGGCTGGTGAGATAGCTCAGTGGACTAAATGAATGCTTGGACAAGCCCAGGGGCCGGGTTCAATTCCTGGTATTCCATGCCACGCTCTGGGTGTGGTAAGCTGGCGACTGAGTGTGGGTGTTGTGGTGCATGCTTATAATCTCAGTGCTGGGGAGGCTGAAAACAGGAGGACCACTATGAGTTCAAGCTGTGGAGAGAGACCCTGCACCAAAAAAAATAAATAAGTAAATAAGTAAAACAGTAAAAAATATATTACCCTCAGAGATCCAGTATGGATGCATAGAAGAGAAGTCAGGTATGACTCAGAGAAGACCAACTATAAACACAAGTAACTGGAAGAAAGAGAGTGTCACACGCCTTGATATAAAAAAATAATTTGAAAGAAGAGACAAAACATGCACATAGGAGTTTAAAGACTTGGGAAGCATGCATGTAGGCCTGGCCTGTAGGGACTTTGTCCTCACCCTTCACTGGCCAGCCATTCTGAGAAGCCCCCACACAGCTAGAAGGGGCCTAAGCAGCACAGCAGAGTCGAGCTTCCCAGGATAGAGATGGAGTGTTTGGGCCCTTCATCTCATTGCGCCTTCTCCACTCATAACAAATCTCTAGCCCAGCAGTATTTCCACCATCACACACCAGGCATGACTGATCAAGGTCAGCAGCAAGTCTTTCTCCCACCGCCCAATCTCAGATTCCGAAAGCACGAACTAGTGGTTGCTGCCTGCATTGGGACTCTTCAGCAGTGACGCTGGGCACACCCAAGTCACAGCCAGGTAGTTTATCACTCACCAGTGAGGACATGTATCCAGCACACAGAGTTAGCAATGGTCCAGTTTGAGTTCATAATCTGTGGCACCCTGGACATCCTTGAGCCTACATATGCTCCTCACTGCCCTGTTCCTATTGGAGACCTGCCAGAGACTCTGTGATACCAAACAGCAGACCCTGGCAACCTGGGCTTACACAGGGTGATCTGATCTTGCGTGAATCTCCATCTGTTGTGCCTGGACCATAGCAGAACCACTGAGCACCAGGTCACTGCCTCCAGTCTGGGTCCATCAGCCTCTCCACCCCACACACAGGCACAGAGACATATCCATCATACGAAATCAACAAAGAAACCAGAGTTGAATAAAACCTTTAAACAATGAACATGATAGAGATATATAGGATATTCTACTGAACAAAAGTGTACACATTCTTCCCAGGAGAATATGAAACATTCTCCAAAGCAGATCACATCATATCTTATAGAACATGCTTAAGTAAATGCAAAGGAACTGCAATTATCCCATGCATATTATCAGATTATAGTGCAATGAAATTGGAAACAAATGGCAAAAGAAACTATAAGAACTACATAAACACATGAAATGAAATAATACATTCTTGAATGAAAAACATAGGTCATAGATGAAATGAAAGAATTTAAAAAATTAGACCTCCCCAAGATTTAAAGACCTAGTTGAAACATGGAAATCTGAAATAGATACTTTTCAGATGAAGAGGAATAGACAGGAAGTAAATACATGGAAAATTCCAACATCCCTAGTTGTTTGTGAAATGCAAATTGATACAGTATGAGATTTATCTCACTCCAAAAAGAATTTTTAAAAATTAACCATTAACAAATACTGGCAAGGCTGTGGGAGAAAAGAAACACTTTCCCATTCTTGATAGGCTCATAAATTGGTACAACCATTGTGAAAATCTGTTTCGTAGGATAATTTTTATCTTCATTTTCATCTGTCCTAGCAATTCCTAATTTCTCTGTTGGTTTCTTCATTGATCTGTTTATTAAGAATAAATATTTTAATGTATATAACTTTAGATAATATTCTTAAATTTATTGATTTCTAAATTTACTTCATAGCTAGAGAAATATTTCACATGATGTTTATATCCATCAATCTGTTTCAGACTTAATTTGTGGTTTCAGTTGTGGCTCATCCTAGAAAACATTACATTTATATTTCGTAAGAGTGTTTCTTCTGTCATATTTTGATATAGTGTTACACATTCCCTTTAAATAGAGTTGGGCAGAGCACACTGGTACACACCTATAATCCCAGGACTCTGGGAGGGTGAGATTGGAAGACTACAAATTTGAATCTATCCTGTGCAGTTTAGTACTCTGTGAGACCTTTACTCAAGAAAGAAAGAAAGAAAGAAAGAAAGAAAGAAAGAAAGAAAGAAAGAAATTGAAGAAGAGAGAAACAGAAAAGGAACAGAAAGGAAAGAAAAGGGGAGGGGAGGGGAGAGGAAGAGAGGGGAACAGAAAGGAGAGGAGAGAAAAGGAGAAGGGGGAGGGGAGGGGAGGGAAGAAGAGAGGAGAGGAGAGGAGAAGAGAGGAGAGGAGAGGAGAGCAGAGGAGAGGAGAGGAGAGGAGAGGAGAGGAGAGGAGAGATTAAAAAAAAAAACATAAAAGAATAGACTGGACCAGATCAGACCAGACCAGACAAGAACAGAACAAGATAAGGGGATCAGAAAGTAGTATAGATATAGCTCAGTGAAAAGGTTCTGGGTTCAATAGTGATTTTTTTTTTTTTTTTTTTTTTTAGTCTTTCTTGAGACAGGGCCTCACTACTTCACTACACAGTTCAGGCTGGCCTTGAGCTCACTTTGGTGGCCCAGGCTAGTCTTGAACTTGCACCAATCCTCCTGCTTCAGCTTCCCAAGTGCTGGGGTTACACACTTGTACCACCACAGCTGGCCTTAATAGTGAATATCTGTATTGCAAATAATACTAGTACTAGTATTGCAGATAAAATAGTTTATTAATGTATTTTTCAAGTGTTTTGTTATCTTCTATCTGGTTGATTAATGCTTTACTATGATTGAAATAAGAAAGTGTTTAATGAAACTACATATGTCTCCCTTCAGTTCTGTCCATTTTTATTGTATATATTTTGATGTTATTATGTATACGGCTTGATGTTGTAACTATTTATTGTATCCTCTTGTTGTATTGAAAATTTACTTACTAGGGGCTGGGTAGATAGCTCCATGGCACAAGTGTCTGCTGGGCAAGTGCAAAGTGGTGCATTCAAACCCCAGTCCCAGAAAAAAAAACAAAAAACAAAAAACAAAACAAAACAAAACAAAACAAAAAACAAAACAAAAAAAACTACTGTCATTCCTGTCCATATAACTTTTCAAATTTAAAGAGCTTTTCTTCATTTTCATATTTCTTTGGATTGGAATATTTAGTCTACGAACATGTAAAGCAATCCAGGAAGTAATGGAACTTACTTATGTCATTTGCTATTTGTTTTCTATACACATTTTGGTATTTGTCCCTCATTTTATGCATTACGCTCTTTTGTGTGATCATCTTTTTCGTATTTTTACTAAAATGTCTTATTTACAGCTTCTTTTTTTTTTTTATTTATTATTTCTTGTTTCAGGACCTTTGTTTGTTTATTCACTCATTTTTATGGCCGACTCAGCCCACCCTGAGGGAAGGGCTTGCGCAGCATGTGGTGCCGGGGATCGAACCGCGGTCCCTGAAGCCGCCCAAACTTCCCAAGCGGGCGCTTTAAACCACTGAGCCATCCCGGGCCCCTTTACAGCTTCTTTTGCATTTGTTTTACAGCTATTCTGTTTGTGGCAACCATGGAGGAGTACATTTAGCATTCTAAGATTTTAATGCTTTAATTTGAATTTACATCAGACTAACTTTAATAACTAACATGCAAAAACTACTTGTGTAGAGTTCTGTTCTACTTGCAGTTAATTTTATTTCTTGGGCTTAAATTGTCTTTACTCAAAACTTGGAAAGCTTTTGGCCAGATTGTACTTTTCTTTTTCTCCTGATCCTCCACAATACAAATGATTGGTTCTTTAGGTTCTGTTCAGTTTTCAATCACTTTTTTTTCTCGGTTTTGATGATTTTATAGTTTTATCTTCAAGTTCAGTAACTCACTCTTCTACTTACTTACATTTGTCTTTGAATTTTTTTTTAATCGACTTAGGACAGGGCATACAGGGTGTACAGGGTCTCATTATGTAGATTGGACTCAGTGATTCTCCTGTCTTCAGCCTCCCACATGCTGAAATTACAGGTGCGTGCTACCATGCTCAGTCTCAATCACTATCTCAGTGCACCCTGGGGGTGGGGCAGGCACAGCAGGCCAGAGATTGAACCCCTCCCGCTGCCCTCTGCCTAAGCAGGCTCTTTAGTTTGCTGAGCTATCTGGTGGACCTTTTGTCTATGAATTGAATAGAGATATTTCGACTTGTAGTAATTTTTTATCTTTAGAATTTAATCTGTGTTTCTTTTTAGGTCGTCTCTCTCTGTAGTAATACATTCATAGCACTCCATGTCAGTGTGTGTGTGTGTGTGTGTGTGTGTGTGTGTGTGTGTGTGTGTGTGTGCGTGTGCATGCAGAGTCTCACTACACAGCTTGAACTTGTAGTGATACTTCTGCTTTCAGCCTCCCCTACACTGGGATTACAATCCTGTGCCAAAATACCTGGAGTGGCCGGCATGGCATGTTGTGCCAGGAATCAAACCCTGGTCCTTGCATTTGCCTAAGAAGATGCTTAGTCTGCTGAACTATCTCACTGGCCCTGGTACTCCACATGTTATTCTAAGGGTTTATTTGTGTGTGTGTGTGTGTGTGTGTGTGTGTGTGTGTGTGTGTGTGTGTCTGTGCAGAGCATCTCACTACACAACTCAGACTCCTAATGATCCACCCGATTTGTGATCCTTAGTGCTGGGATTACAGGAATGCAGTGCACCCAAGGGTGGGGCCAGTGCAGCAGGTGGTGCCAGGGATTGAACCTTGGCCCCTGCACTTACCCAAAGAAGTGCTTAGCCCGCTGAGTTATACCACTGGGTCCTGTCGTACACTAGTTGTTTGTTTAGCTATTGCAGCAGACATCAGGACTAGATGGAAAACTCTCTGCATCAAGGAGTTTGGAAGGCAATGCACTTTATTAATGCTAGTGGGCCGATGGGAGCTCAAGTTCCAAATCGGCAGCTCTGAATCAGCGCAGAGTTATATTTGTTTTTACAAGCAGGATTTTAAAGACTGATAGCAAATTGCTTCTTCATTGGTTACATATGTTTAGTCATACATCTCTAGGTAGATTTACTTGGGGACAAGTTTTGGTTACACAAGCTCATTTATCACAGAGTGGAGGTGAGAGCAGAGGTGGTGCCAATTGTGCAGGTATAATCAGTCACTGGTGTCCTTGACTAGACCATTGTGTTCTGGGCAGGAATTATGTCCCAGATGAAAGACAATGAAGCAGGCTAGAAAACAAACTGTGTTTATCTGGCCTTGGTTCAGCTGCATATGGTCACATAGGGTTGAATCTAATTATCTCTGAGTTTAGACAATCAAGGCTAATTGAGTGTGAGGTTCTGTCTATGAGACTGCTAGATTTTGAAATTTGCTCTTACATATTTAGTAGGCATGGTAGTTGAGTGTTTTGTAATTTTTTTTTTTTTTTTGGGGGGGGGACCGGGGTTCGAACTCACGACCTTGCACTTGCCCAGCAGGCACTTGTGCCTCGGAGCTATCTCCCCAGCCCCATGTTTTGTAAATTTGAATAAGAAACACTCAACTGCTTGGGTCAGCATGGTTCTGGGTGTGGTAAAATGGAACTATTTAAGGCAGAAGACGAGGGTTTGTGTGAGTGGCATCCACCAATGGGCTTGTTCCCTGAACAGAATAAATAGGGGAAGAAAGGCTCGCATCTATTTCTTTCCTTTTTTAATTTTTATACATCTTTTAGTCGTTTTAATGAGAAAAAAGACAAAACAGCAATGAAACAGATTCAAAACAAGTTAGTAGGATGGTTACAATAATTAATACCCTGCACATACCCTTCACAGACATCTATTTCTTTCGAGGGGCTCCAGCCTCCACTTTTACCTTGCTTGCCATCCCCTGGTTGCCAACACACTCTTCAGCCTCCTAGTGCAAACCCTGCACCTCCTGACAAAGACTTGCAAGGGACACCCTAGTGAGCTCCAGGCCTTTGATCCTCCTCTGGGTCCTGCAGATCCCCAATGAGCTGACGACCCTTCTGTACTCTGGCACACCTGATTGTGCAGGTGGCCTTTGCAAGCCTATCTTGTAAGTCTTTGTATATTAAGCTATCATCTATTAAATGTATTTCTTTACCTAACAATAGCTGATACAGTAGGTCTATCAACAATTCCTGGTTTGTTCTATTTGGTTTGCTTGGTTTTTGCTTAGTGTGTGTGTTTGTGTATGTATGTGTCTTGCTATTTCTTCATTTAAAATTAATGATATATTAAGTAAGATGTCTCTCTGTTCCTACTTTCTCTCTTTCTTTCTCTCTTTCTCTCTCTCTCTCTTTCTTTTTGATAGGTTTATTTTCTCTCCATTTTGTTTTGCCTTATTTTTTGTCTCCATTGAAAGAATAATACTGAAATATAATTTTAAGGTCTTGTAATATTTTTCTAACCTTGCTCCTTTCTTTGTTTATGCATAGTGATTTTCTATTTTTAAAACAGATAGTACTGCTTTGGAATATCTTAGTTTTTAATATCTAGCCCCAAAGAGAGGAATGAGAAAAGTGGAAAGGGAAGGAAAGATATTGGTGACCGTTTAAACCCTGGGGAAGTCACAATGGCCAGGGCAAAAAGGACTTGCTCTTTGCAGTAGTGTGCATTACAGTGGCTGCCCACCACTGCAATTACAATCAGTGAACACAGACCCTCATACTTGTAGGGCAGAGTCTTTTCACACATCCCATTGTATGCAAACAGTGCGCAAGCTGTGGCTGAGGTAGGGGATAGGTAGCTACTGCTGAGCTGAGAACTAAAATTGAAAAAAAGGAATGGTAACTTACAACAACATTTCCTCTCAAGGTTGTAAGTCTTTAATGTGGTTGTAGCAGATACTGCCTGCATGGTTATTGTTCTGGTGGAAGACAAATTGTTCATGCTTCCTACTCCATCAACCTTCTAGGATTACAATTAGTTGCAATATGTTTTATCAATACAAGTTTCATGGGAATGAGAACAAAAGTGGGTTTCTTCCTGATATTTTATTGTGAATATTAACAAACATGCAAAACATTTAAACAATTATAGTGATTCTTCATTTAGTTATTTTTTAAATTTTTATGGGGGAATCGGGATATGAACTCAAGACCTCACCCTTGTTAGGAAGATGCTAATTTCCAGACCTTCATGTAGTTGATTTCACATTTTTTCCTCTATGTTTTTGCAAGGGACCCTATTTAAACACTATTTATTAGCTAGGTAGCTTTAGGCAAGTCCATTAATCTTGAAATTTAGTTTCTTTATCTAGCATACATAGATAGTGATGGGCCTTCATGCGCTGCTTCAGTGCTTGCATGGTATAATTTAGAAGGAGTACATGGCCCAATACCAGGCACAATAGAGTTTATCTGTGTAAGCTATGCTGCTTAATAACTGCTGAATAAATTAAAGACATAATAAAGTTCCTGAAGATGTTCCTAAAGGAAATCTCATATTTCTTTTCCAGGTGCTAAATAGGGAAGAATGATTTCTTTAAGGACAAATATATCAAAGAATATGAATACAATTTTTTTTCTTAGAAGGGGAACCCTTGTACCTACAAAATGATTATAACAAATCACATAGCTTCCCCTCTAGTTTCATGAAGTGGAAAAGAAAGCTACAAGACACCACTTATATTTCTTTTAGATTTATAAAGCTAATAAACACAATATAGAGGAATACCATATTTTCTTCTTCATGAATATACAGCATGACTGCTGCAACTTAGTTTTTGCTTTTCCGTTACAGCAGAATGAGGGACAAATAAAAGACTAATAGAAGGTGAGACAAGAAGCAGAAAAGCCCTGCAACAATTTTACCAGCATGGGCTGTGTCCTAAGCCTCTCACTCTCCCCAGGTTTCATTCCTATCCTGGAGGAGGTCCAGAGCATATGATTAGGTCAGGGCAGGGGAGGTGCTAAGTAGGTCCAGGTGGACTTCTTCAGGGCAAACTGGCTTTTCTCCAGTTTCAGGTCTTGCTTGCATGCTATCTACAGCTGTATTTGCTGCCTAAAGCACAGCTGGTGTACTCTCTCTTGTTCAGGAATACTTTGGATTATTGCTAAATCTTGGTGTAAGTGATTTTAAAGAGAGTCAGGGAGATGTACTTTGCTAATAGGAAAAAACAAGAGGAAAATAAATTATTTTAATATACTGCAATCTCTAAACTGTAATTTTAGAAATAATGCCTAGTGTAGCTCAGTTCTTCGTTTTTGTTAGAGAAGATTACTGTCACTGAAAACTTGGATGGGAGAATATTCTAGAAAGATCACATTGTATTAGAGGCTTGGAAACAAGTTTTTATGATAGCTCTGTCTACATCTTCTATGGCTCTTGGTTGTCATATTGAATTTCTTGGTTTAACATTTCTCTATGCTTTTGAGTTCTTATCTAGTTTAAAAATATTATCAAAAGTGATCTGAATCTTAGGGTTTTCAAACTATACTTTTATAATTCCAGTTTTCTTTTCTTTCTCCTGCCATAAATGGGCACGGAAGGGCTGGTGAGATAGCTCAGTGGACTAAACTCCTACTTAGACAAGCACAAGGTTCAATCTCTGGCAACATATGCTGCTGTGTTGGCCCCACCCCCAGTGCATAATGAGCTGGCCACAGAGACTGGGCATGGTGGCACACATGCCTGTAATCCTAGCTTTGGGAGGGCTGAAAATAGGAGGATCACTGTGAGTCTGAGCTGCATAGTGAGACCCTCTAGCAACCAAATATGTAATAAATAAATAAGTAAGCAAGCTTGAGTCAAAAATGCTGAGGTACTGAATATTTTAAATATTGAGCAAGCTCCTTAAACATGTTAGCAATTGTATTTCAATATAGTTGAAATGTATAGTGAAGGTTATGGTATATAATCTTGTTAATTTGTTACAAATTCAAATTATATTTTTTGACTTAGAAAAATGTTTCCAACATGAATTCATGGAATTTTAAAAAACACCTTTTTGTCAATTCCAAGAAACTCAGTTCTGAAACCTTTTCCAATATTAGTGAAGGCTTTTCAGGTTACTTGAATGCACCTGCTTGATCAGACCTTCAACAAAGTATTTTCATTGGCAAATATATAATTTGTGAATAAATAAGAAATTGGATCTTGAAAAACTGAAGCTATCAGCCAATGTCTTAATGTTTTTGCACAAAAGCTTACATGCCCTTTCTACCACATTTCTGCAAAATTAATTTGAGCAAGTCCGTTGCTTGGGTACAAAAGGACAACTGCATGCAGAGTCCTTTTCACACCCTGCTCCCACAGTCAGTGGTCCGCTCCTATGAGCTCTCTTGGCGGGCCAGCAGGCCTCCTGGAGCGATGTTGGTAAACTTCTTTCAGGTGTGTATGTCCATGTGTGTTTGTGTTTGTGTGTGTGTGTGTGTGTACACTGGTGTCCATCCTAAGCCAATGGATGGCTACCCATCCCACCCGAGTCAAATGTTTCTCTTGGGTGAACAGTCCCACACTGTGAGGGTTCTGCAGGTGTCTCGGGTGTCAGCTGGCCTCTGTTTATTATTCGTGTGCTGTGTACAGGGAGGCCCAGCCGGCCACCAGTAACAACTCGCTGCAAATGGGTCAAGGAAATGAAAATAAAGCCTGTGTAGCAGGAACTTTTGGAGTCTGGGGTTTTGCTGGCAAACACTGCCCGAGTTCCTCTTTAGGTGCTACTTTAAAATTGCTACTTGTTTGACTTGGCAGGGACTTCACATGGTGCAGCCCTGGGAGATTCAGGCTGGGGGCCCAGCTGGAAGCAGGTGTGCTGTTTTCTCTTGTGCATTTTACCAGGAGAACATGCCTTCTTCTTGTTTCTGAAGCATTTCTCTTTAGAAGCTTGTTTGTGGAGTGTGTTTTCTAAAATTGAGAGAGGTGAAGGCTTACTGAGGATTTAGGGATGATTTTTAAGATATGGAACTATTTCGTCTTTCAAATCTACTAATAATTGAATGAAAAAAGCAAACCCTTTAAAATTGAAATATTTTCATTTTTGTTTTACATTTTTATTGACCTGAGAATAATAATGAAGCTTTTCCTCTCACAATTTCTGAGATAAATTTGCAAATATCACTCAGTGTACAGGAGGGATACTGGTCAGCTTGGTAGGCTCACTCATCTTAAAGTGCACAGTGAGGGCATCATTTTTACATGTCTACTCTAAGATGTTAATTACCAAAGTAATGTCTGCTTAAGGAATTGGTAATTCATAGAAGTTACCCAGTATGCTTGTTTTATGATACATCAAGTCTGTGATTGTCTTTGACATCTTGCCAGCAACTACTCTCACTTTATTTTGGACCCTGTTCCCTATGCTTAAAAGGATACGATAAAGTTCAGTGTGTTTCAGAATTAGTAGTTGGAGAATATTTTACCTGGTTCTCAGTGCTTAAGGTGTTTCTCTGTATAATTATCTATATTACCTAAAATGGCAGCTTATGCTATTTGAGTTGCTACTTATTATGTTCTTAAAACCTTTTATCAACCAAAAGTATCTCTGGTTATCATTTCTTCATTCATTCAAAGAATGTACTGAAGTCACTGGACAACATGCCAGGCAAGAAAACAGGAACATGAAAAGATTACGCTTTCCTGCCCCATGTCTGACTGCCCACTCCACTGACAGAACACAAAACAAACTGCAGTGCTTCTCTGCATAAAGCTGCTACAACCCTCTCTGTGACCTCACATGATTCCCTGGCTCCTCATTCTGCCCACACTGTCCAGCTCCCCTTAACCCCATCTTCACCTTCCTGTAGCCGCATCAGCTTCCAGCCAAGTGACCATTTCCCTACCACCTTCTGTTTTACCAATAGTAGCAGTATTTTTTTTTTTTTTTCTGTTTAGTCCAAGGTTCCATGACTTCCTGTTGGGGCCAACCAATCAGGGAATGAAATCTTTGACTCAGTGAGCCAAAAATAATCCTCTCCTTTAAATTGTGGGTCTCAGGTACTTTGTTCCAGCAGTGTAAAAGTGACAATGCAGTAGTGTTATGGCATAATATATTTTAGTAGTCATATACCTACATTTATTTCTTAAAATATAAATTTGCTAAACCTATGTGACATTACAGGTATGTTTTGAAGTCAATAAATGCAATGTTTTTCTCAAGTTTTCTCATATCACTGATATTTCTTTTGGCTTCCATGACATAGCCATTTTGATTTATAGTTCTCATATTACTCTTCATACCCTGGTAATAAACAAATGAAAACCCAGGAAAAAAAGAACTCTCAGTTGTCCACTAATACTTAGCTGGCTCTTAATAATTGTGAGTTGAAATGTGCAGATGATCTTATGAAAAATGGCACTGAAATCTTTGAGTATGCATAAGAATGGAGTCTTTCTTAAAATCTCTAAAAGAATTGGAAGAAGCTTGCACTACTGATATCATAGCTGTATTTGTTTTGGTCAGTTTTAACACTCTCAGACTACTACTGCGGCTAAAAGCTTTATTTATTTTTTAAAAGATACTGGTATGTTTCCCTGTAGATTATTTCAGTGTACAGATCACTGTTCATAGATATGATTGTTACATGGCTAAAATTTCTGCTACTTTTCTACTTAGTCTTTTCAGAAGTTACGTAATTTCTTCCTCAATGTTGGCTACTTATTTCCCCTGCATTTGTCTATAAATGAAGTTGATATTGACCACTTATTTGGTTTATTTTCCTGAACTTACTCTCTCTGACCTACTTAGTTCAGCACCCCTACTTTGGTCTGAGTCAATGGTCTCTGAAAGTACAAGTTGATTTGGCCTCTTCTTTGAACCAAAGCTCGCTGCACTTCTGACCAGAAGTCCTCAGTCACCTGCACCACCTGGAATAAGTTTGGTTTACATGGATGCTATTCTAAAAATCTCCTATGATTTTTTGGAGTCCATAGATACAGTTCATATTTACTCTTCAAATCTTTATTAACTTTGGACAGAGTATGCAGTATTATTCCTACTTAAAGCTCTCATGATTCACACAGAGGTTTTTCTCCTATCTCAGGACTGGTTGCTAAAATGTTATATCTCTTGGGGCCCTGTAAGCACAATTTTTTTCCTTTTGTTTTATTTTGTGGGCGGTGGCAGTAGGGATTGAACTCAGGACCTTGCACTTGCTAGGCAAGCACTTATGTCACTGAGTTATCTCCCTAGCCCCTTTAGCCACACATTAAACCAATTTCATATCCAATGAGTCCTTAATATACTTAAATAGAAGAAAGATGTATTGATCTACTTTTCTTTATGTTGCATATGTCTATCAATGTTTGTACATAGTCCTTTGTTTCATTCAGAGTTATATGCATACACACTTTTCAAACTCAACTTAAAACAATGTAAAGTTAAAGCAATTGGTTTTCCCTCACAGAACATTTCCTGGAAGAAATGCTCTGTTTACTGCACCTCAGTGTGCTTCAGTACTTTTAAGTATTTCTGATTCTATTCTGGTTCAAGAATTCAGTATGAAAGATTTAAAATTATTTTGAATTAAATACAGAAGCACACATCTATGACACTAGCTGATATCAGGTAACTGTTTTTTTACAATATTAGTGTGAAGACATAAAATTATTTTAACAAATATAGCTAATTTTAAATGGTCTCTGGACAGTCCCCCCTCCCTGAAAAATTAAAGTCCCTTAATATATCATGTAACTAGACTAGAACCCTCATGAAAACAAGGACCCTCAGTCATTTCATTGAACATATCTGATGCATAGTCTACAAGTGGCTGATTTCTTACTAAACTGTTCCTGTGTACAGGTTCAAAGTACTTCTTCCACATTTTTATTTGCATTTTAGTTTCATATTTGAAAATAAAAGTTGTAAAGAAATTGTGATAGAAGACTTTGCCCTCTCTGTGACTTTGATGATAGTCTCTTTACCATCTCAGTTTTCTTCTCTTGTCATGCATCAGTTTTATAGTCATGCATGAGAATCAATAGGGCTTTGGTATCTATTAGATACCACTATCTGCAGATGTGCAAGTCCCTTATATAAAGTAACACTATTTGTACATGACACACATCTTGCCACATACCATATCTCTATATTTCTTTCTTCCTTTTTTTTTTTTTTTTCAGAACCAGGGATCAAAATCAGGACCTTGCACTTGCCAGGCAGGCACTTGTGCCCCTGAGCTATCAACCTGGCCCCAATATCTCTACATGTCTTATAACTTTCAACACTAAATTAATTGCTATGCTGTACTTTTTAGGGAACAATGACAGGAAAGAAGGCTGTACATATTCTAATTTTTTCAAATATTTCAATTTGTAGTTGATTAAATATCCACCAGTGTAAAACCTATAGATATAAAAGGCTGGCTATCTTTTCTTCTAGTGCTTTCATAACTTTCTTTTTATGCTTTACATGATTCATTTCAAGTTAACAGATGATTTTTTTTTGTTTAGCTTCAAAATATGCCAGTTTATTCTAAACACGTTTTATTGAACAAATTGTCCTTTTGTTCTTTATGTAAAACACTGCAGTTTTATTTACTAAGTTACTTCATAGATACTTCCTTACTTTTCATTATACTTCCTTATACTTCATTCTAAAATCTTTTGTTATAGTTAGAAGGTAAAATGATTGTAACTTCATGATCTTTATAATTAGCTACTCATATTTTGTTAGTCATCTTAACACTTCATTAAATATATTACAGTATTTCAAAGTATTCTAAAATAATTATTTTATTAGATCCTCTTTAAAGATCTAATAAAGAAAAGGAATAATAATAATTTGCTGAAGTTGGGAATAACAGCAAAGGAAGCTATCATAACAAGCATTTGAACTGCATAAACAACAGCTAGATGTGGATAGTAAAAGGAATTAATACATTAATTTATTTTAAAAATATTTTAGCATTTGAATTTTTGACATGTTATTACAAACATTTATTAGTTCTATAAAAATTACTTCCACATGGAAAGAATATTTACACAAAGAAAAAAGACTGACGAAACTATTTTTCCCTCAAGGATGAGGGAAAAGGTAACAGACACATGTAACAGGAATCAAAAGAGTGATATGCATAAAGATCTTCAGTTTATTAATTTTCAGTTAGAAATGTAGCTGACATTGAGGAATCAAATGCGGTTTGATGGACAGTTCATTTTCTATTAAGTTGGAAAATTCTTTTGTGGAAAGTTTATATAAAAAGCTTTTTGTTTTTTGTTGCATCAGAATCAAAATGATTACATTAAAATATATTGCTTTATTTATGTACATACAGAGGATAGCTGGGGTGATGGTATTGCTGATTTCTGCTGGTTTATTAAAAGAAATGGTTACTGTGTAAATTTTTTCTCTTCTCTATTTTTTAATTTAATTTTATTTTTTTCTGTATTTAGGACAGGGTCTACAGGGTCTACAGTGTTTCACATTACGTAGATTGGATTGGTAGTGATTCTCTTGTTTTTAGCCTCCCAAGTGCTGGGATTACAGGCATATGCCACCATGCCCAGTCTCAACTGTCACCTCAGTGCACCCTATGGGCAGGGCTGGCATGGTACTCGGATCAAACCCCTGGCCCTGTATCTGTGTAGGTAATCTCTTTAATCCATTGAGCTGTCAGGCCAGCTGCTCTCTTCTCTTTTTAAATTTCCTGTAAGGTCTTTGTACTAATTTTGCATGTTTACATCTGGTACTGAAGCCTATACCACTAATTTGAAGACAACATTATGTGATATAACAACCATTATTTAATTCCAAAAAGAGAAGACAGTCTCATGCAACCACTTTTATGTTTGTTTTTTATTGCCTAGGAAATATTGATACATTTTTTTCTCAAAAAAATTCTAGGACCTAATGTACACTATGGTCTTATCTTTCTACTGGTTATAGTTCAATAGTTGCTTCCAAAGTTTTAAAGACTGTTACTATACTAAGTTATCTTCTAGGGTGAGTTGATTTTGGAAAATTTTTGCATGTATCTTCTGTGAATTTTTACTACCAAGAATATTTTCACTTTTAATCTTATCCTAAGATTTTGATGTATTTATGAATAATGCCTTAACATAATAGGTTTGCTGGTAGAGTTGATTTTACAAATAGGAGTTTTATAATTATGTAGTAATGATTTTTTGAGTTTAAATATTTTGATTGACAGAATCATTTCTGAAGACCGATAAATCTTACAAGTTTACTTAGAGAATTATTCATTACAGTCCTTCATGCTTACTTACAATACTATTAAAAGTGAAGCATTCTAGTTCCTTAAATACATGTATATCTGTGTGCATATATATATGTATACATACATATATACACATATATATATTATATATTGCATTTAACATAATTGTGATAATTACCTTATATTATCCTATTACTTGCTTTATTTCTCCTGGAATCATTTTATTGCTACAGATTATTCTTATTTCAAATTACGTATTTTATAGAAAAATATATTTCTGTTTATTGTGATTACAAATATTTTCCTATTATTTTTCCTAATAGCTTATTAATTTCTAACATAATTCCTTATCACACAATGCCACCCTGATAAAAGCATAAATTCTTTCAAGTTTCATAATCTTAAGATTTACTTTAGTCAATATTGACTTTATCTTTGGGTTTATTGTATATTATTTTTTTGCACCTTTCTTATTGTACCAAGTTTCAGCAATTATAACTGAAAAGTCCATAGCTACTGACTCCCTGAAAGCTGACTCTGAAGACTGTCTCTTTTGCTTCATACTTAATTTGGCTTCACCTAGACTGCTAGGCTCAAAATTGGTTTTAGTCACAATATTGAAGTTAGTTGTTTTCTAATGCTCAATGCTATTGCTGAGATGTGTGAAAATATCTTATTCTTAAAATAAATGTATCATTTAATTATTAAAGTTGTTTTACAATTTTCTGCTCACGTTAGAGAATACACACACACACACACACACAGTGTTCTCAGTTTGGAGAATGCACTTTATTTTTATTGGTATTCCTTTGAATTTTTCTAGTTCTGTCCACTAGAACTTCAGTTGGAAATTTATAGTACAGTTTGAGTGTCCCTAATATGAAAATCTAAAATCCAGAGTCCTTCAAAATCTGAAGCTTCTGAGCATATCATGGACCAACTAGAAAATTCCACACCTGACATCATCGAATGGGTCATATTCAAAAGGCAGGCGTACTGAAAAATTGTATAAAATTACTTTTAGCTTATGTGTAGAAGGTAAAAATGAAATAAATAACTTTTGTTTTTAAATTGAGGTCCCAACCCCAATACATCTCATTATGTATACTCAAATAGTATCCATTCCATTAAATAAATCAAAAGTCAGAAACATTCCTAGTTCCAAGCATTTCACAAGAGGAATCCTCAACATGTCCTTATCGTTTATTCCTCGCCTTTCTGCCTCCAGCACAGCTCTTGAGATTCTGTAAAAAGGAAGGGAAGGGATTAAGAAACCAAGAGGCAGAAAGCTGAGGTCAGGTGGAGCTGCTCTCCAGGTGGGTGGAAGGGGGGCCCAACAACTGCAGCACATTTACTTATACAGTCAGCATTAGAGGCTGTTTACTAGAATTAAGGGGAGGATGAGATCTGAAACAGGAAGGACATTTAATCTTCAACAAAATATCTATTTTTAAGTATTATTGTCAACTTTAAAGTTTTTCTCTATTTTTGATATTAATTATTTTCTGGTTGTTTGTTCTTCTGTTTACTGGGATTGTTATTTAAACTTAGTTTTTATCACATAGCTAATTTCCTCTTCACATGTAGACTTAAGAAGTCCAATTTTCTCTTGTGGATGTAGTAACTGATTATGCTGGTCAACTTCTTGTGACAGCTGTGTGCATGTAGAATTTGTGTTTATTAAAGAGCTTTATTAAAATCTCTTCTGGTTGCACATGCTTTTAAGCATTGCCTTGATACCGCAGTCAGAATTCTCAATGCTGATTCTATACTGGCAGCAAATTTTGTACCTTACTTCTTTTTTTTTTTTTTTTTTTGTGCCTTGCTTGTTTTTACAAAGATGGAAAGTTACTTCTGGTTTTGCTCTGCATATTTCTCTGGTGTTGATATTCTCTTTGGAGTTTCTTTCAGCCTAACTGTTTAATTTGTTGAGAAAGAAAACCAAGGATTGTTTTTTCAAACTTAATTTTAAACTAATGCAAATAAAAATGATTTTGCTAAATACTCCAAGGAAGTAGTTTAAACCACTTACACACAGTGCAAATTAGTCAGAGATGCTAAAATTACTCCCAAAACAAAGCGTCTTATGAAAAGAATCATATCAACACAAAACTCACTGGGAGTTGATTTCTTGCATGCTTTTTCTGTGGAATGTGTGTTCTGGCTCTAGTACTCCCCTTTCATTCAAACTATCTAATGGCCTTCAAAATCTACCATAAACACGGAAAACGCCTCTTTTATGGATTTTCTAATGACATGATGACAATTCATGTCCATCTGTGATTGATACCAAGTGCCGACATCAAGTATAATTCCAGAGCATGAAAATGGGCACGTGCTTTTAACAAGTTTTGGGGGGTTGCTGAGCAACACGTGTGAATATCTCAGCAAACACTTTAAAAGGAGCGCACATAATTAGCTCACTTTTTTTAGAAAAAGTGATGAAGTGTAGTAGAGTTGAACCTGTTCAAACACACTTGCCAAAAGTTTAAGCAGTAGTGTTCTACTCAGAGCTGTGGGAAAGAGCAGTAACAGAAGACATAAAAAGAAAAATCATTGTACTAAATAAAACTTTCCAGTGCCTTTGAGAATTAGCTATCATGTAAGCAATCACAGCAGGCTGGCTTATGTAGAGTAAGGTCCACTAATATGTGAATGCACACATTATTAACTGGAAAAAATGACCAACTGCAACTTCTCTTCATTTAGAAATCATAATAAATTCAGATAAATTGATTGCACTAATTTTGCCACAATCAAGGAACTTTTAAAATAATCTTTAAAAATTTCTTGAGATTTTTCTGGCTGTGAAATGCTACCAAATTTTTGATTGTATCAAGACTTGGCTCCAAGTGTATATCTGTACTTCTGCCCATAATAGGATTGGTGTTACTTTATTTGTTTGTCTTACAGCAGTTATTACAGCTTCTCCTATTTTTATTTTCATACCCAGATAATTATATGAAATTAAGTTTCAGAAGCATTTGAAATATAGGTGATTTAAATCAAAACCTTCATTCATGTATACTCTTTGAGCTAAGTACCTACTTCCATTAGTTATATTAGGCTTAACAAAGATATATCTATCTTGTAATCACATGTAGAGAAATACTTTGATCCATTATTTTGTTTATCATATACAAGTATTTGACTTTTACTAAAATTCCTTGAAAAATTTAATGCAGCCTTAGAAGTAGATATCCAAGTTTTGATATAATTCAGTTTTTTGAAGTTTATGTTTAATAAATTTAGTGGTTGATTATTTGAGTACTGCTTCTAAATTTACTATGCCAAAGACTTGATAAATTTTCTTGTATACTTAATGACCTTCTAAATGACAATAGTATAAACTTTTCCACTCTGTGCGGCAAGTATATTTTAATGATGCACATATATTTTGTGTGCATATGAACATTTGTTTAAATAGGGGAAAAGAGCTTTCCACTTGTCTATTAGACACTACATCTTTGCATGAAAAGATAGTTTCAGATTGTTCTTGTGTTATTAAGTATTTCATTTAAATATTTTCAGTTTTTAGGCAACATTTTTTTTTCATTTTATGTAATATTTTCTAAAAGAACACTGTAATGGATAATAATACTCCAACTGGAATTCAGTACTCTGTTATAGAAATGCACATCAATTTCAATGATATCCCTGTACTTGTATTAATGGTAGATATATTTAGACCTACATATGGGCTATGAAATTAACATGCATTGTAAAAAGCAGTGTAACAATTATAACCTTATTCTAACTAGGGTTTTGGATAAGGTGATCTGAAAATCATGATCAGTTAAACTATTTGCTTACTCCATAGCCATTCAACTTTTAGTATGAATGTTTTAATTTTGCCACATAAAAGTTTTTATTAAATGTAAAGCAAATGAAATACTAATCTTATCTTGATGACTACTGGTTTTCTGCAATAGAATGCATGGTACAGATTAGGTTACAGTGTGGTAAGGGTTTTCAAGCTCTCTGTAATACACAGTTCAATAAATACTTAGGAAATATTTGAGTACAATCCTTTAAGCTACCTCTCATGTACTCTCCCTCATTTTAAAGCCTGCTTCATTTGACTTGTCATCTCGTATAGGATGTTTTATTTAATCCCAAGAATAGAGGCAGAGATTCCTTTAATGAAGTATAACCTTCTGCATAGAGTATATAAGCCACTCTCCATGCACGAGTCACAATGCTCCTTAATAACACCCATGTATGCCCTAGAGTCTCATGGGAGCAGGACTGTGTCTGCCAGAGAAGCTCAGATGCAAAATAGGTGACCAAAACCAAAGACTGGAGGATAATACATTACAGCTCTACTGATTGGTCCATTTATCTTACTGGGCACAGGACATAAACACATACTCCCACTTCTACAGACTTCAGCCTTAGAATTTTAGAATATGTCAATACATTTCTCTTGTCTCATTACAAATATGCCATCTCCCACCAAGGGAACTATGGGGCTCAATATTTAAGTTTCATTTCACTCAAGCCCTGTGGCTTTTGCATTGCTATTCAAATTCCTTTCACAAGCTTATGTTTCTTCACATGCTACATTCTACATCTTTATTGTGCTACCTAGTATTTTTGATTGTAGATTCATATGACCCCTAATTTCTTTCCAATTTTTAGCATCTATGTACATCTTGCATTGCATTTTTATATCCGATCTTCTTTCCATCCATTTATGGCCCTCAGATTTCAGTTAATACTGAGATTAACCTCCAAGCTTCAACTGTCAGATACTTTATCTTCAGTCTTTGAAGTCCTTTATAACTGCTCTCCAGCAGGGCAGCTTCTTGACTGATCACCCTTTCAACATAGAGCAGATACAACTGACCTAGTATTGGTTAGGTCACCTCTTAAGATACAACGGTATGAATAAGCTAGCTGTGGAAAATGAAACAGTCTGCAGCTACAAAATAGACTAAAACTAAATAGATCATCAGAGATTAAACCCATGGCCTTGGTCATTGTCCTTAAAACATTAATTGTTAACAAAGTAAAATAATCATTAATACAGATGTCATAATATGTAGATGGTAAATTCAATTTGTATATTTTCAAGCATTCAAATATTTTCATATGAGAAAAATTATCTCAATTGATAATACTTTACACAACATAATCATGTTTTAAAGAATGACTACACTATTATGTATGTATGTATTTTGGCTATATTTCTACAATGGAGTACTTGGAACATATATTTCTGAATACTGATTTAACATTAGTATTAAATTACTGAAAAAAAGGTATTAACATTCTAAATGTAAAATTTTTACATGTCTTGATAAAAATATTATGATTAAATTTGATTTTGGGCCAGGTGCGGTGGCTCACGTCTGTAATCCCAGCACTCTGGAGGCTGAGACTTAGAGGATTGGTGTGAGTTTGAGACCAGCCTGGGCTACCAAAGTGAGCTCAAGGCCAGCCTGAACTGGATAGTGAGACCCTGTCTCAAAAAGACAAAAAAATAATAATAATAATAAAATAAAATAAAATAAAATAAAATAAAATAAAATAAATTTGATTTGGGGAGCTTTTTAAAAGATTTTCCATCACTGGCTTTCTGAGTATCAAATATCTTTGAGTTAGCTTGGAAATGATATTTTGTGACCATCATTGATATTGTAATAACTTTCCATACAATGTGATATAAGCAGTTACACAATTTTGACACAGATATTTGGAAATTCAAGGAAATACAAAATTGTAGCCTGTCAAGAATATGGTATTTGGCCCAGTCTCTTATTTTCAAGTACTACTCTTGAGAGAATGACAGTAACTGAGTTTACACCAGGAGCAGTACATATCAAAAAGACAAGAGTGTCAAGTACCTATGTTATAGAGTAATAGTATCACAAAGCTTTTCTGCTGGAGGGTTAAGAATGTAAGTTAACAGACCAAAAATTGGAAAAAAAAAAAAAAGAAGGGCTATAAGGATAGCCAATATTTTGGCCCTAGCCCTTCAAGGTCAATAAAGACCCAGGATATAAGAGAACCTGTGCTGTAATATCCTATAACTAAGAGGTGTCCCAAATTTTCTGGTCAAGGAGATTATGGGACCTCAGAGAAAAGGGATGAATGAACTATAGTGCGTCTAAGGAGAGTCACTCAGAGAAAAACATTCTCTCCGGCTTTCACAGAAAGCAAAATGGCCAAGCAATGGCCGTGACTCGTCCCGAAGGCTGACACTAACAACAGTTCTACAAAGTACTGCCTATGGTCCCAAACTTGATCCTGAAGGGATTTGATCCTGGAAGATACAAAAAAAAAATGAATGTTTTGTTATACAGGTCTTGCTTCAACTTGCCCTTGACCACCCAGCAAGAAAAAGAAAAAAAAATGCTTAATTACAATGCATGAAACGCAGAGCTAGATTGGTGAGATGAGCTTTAGGAGGTTTAGATTCAATAGCCTCCAACATCACAAGCTTCACTGGTGGCCCACTGCAATTGCAGAACATTTGACTGTGTATGTATCTGCTTCCTCTTAGTCCAAAGAGAAATATATTCTTTTCCTTTTTTTCTTCTAAGCAACATCAATAGGGAGGTGGGTCATGCCCACACACTGTACTCTGTAGAACGATTGTGAAGACAATATGCAATATGTTAACTTTCAAAGAAAAGAAAGGGGAAAAGAAAAAAAAAATAATGTTGATTTAGAAGGGTTAATGTTTAATTGTTTGATCAATCTATACCTATATGTATTAATCTAAACTGATCTGATGATGAAAATATGTAATATAACCATTGTTAAATTTAAACAATAAAAAATTGAAACTTAAAAAAAAAAGTCAGCAGCCCCTTCCCTACAGACATTAATGTCACCATGTTCCAGGACTGGGAACAGCAACACATCACTATCTTAGAATCAGGCAGCTGAGTTCATCAGATGAAAGGTAATCACTTTCATCTCAGAGTTCTGACCTCAGAACTGGAAGAAATACATTTCTGCTCCTTGTCAGTGATCCATTCTCAGGCACTTTGTTATAGCAGCTCTGAGGCACATGGTACAATACTAGTCCTTCTATATCGGGTTTATTGCATTTCAAGTTCTCTGGCTCATTTGTGCTGTGGCAGATGGAGGAGCCCTTCTAAAGGCTGAGTAGCACACC
Organism: Myocastor coypus; assembly: GCA_004027025.1. Taxonomy (NCBI): domain Eukaryota; kingdom Metazoa; phylum Chordata; class Mammalia; order Rodentia; family Myocastoridae; genus Myocastor; species Myocastor coypus. The sequence continues at coordinate 99,208 of PVJA010001481.1, read as the reverse complement.
CCACTCTATGGACATGTCAGGCTCCTTCTCCCCTCGCCTAGTGCTGACACTTGGGCAGTTCCATTGGTTGAGCACTGTGACTGATGCTTCCATTGGTTGAGCACTGTGACTGATGATCCAGCACAGGATCGCTGGATCCCACAATAGTTCTATCTTTAATTTTTTGGTAGTTTTCCATAAAAGCTGTGCTGATATAGTTGAAAAAAAAAAAAAAGAATGTTTTGTTATACAGGTCTTGCTTCGACTTGCCCTTGACTACCCAGCAAGAAAAAGAAAAAAAAAATGCTTAATTACAATGCATGAAACGCAGAGCTA